>JASXSY010001896.1:0-93308 GCA_034509805.1 Sipha maydis | reverse complement strand
AATATACTCGAATAGTTCAATATTTCTCGATATGCTGGATCCTGGACACCTGGGCATTCGGGCGATATTTATGAAATTAATACAGAATGTTCAATTGAATATTTGGAATCAATTTAAATAACCGTCAGTACGATTATGCATTTGATTTACCTTTGAGAGCCAGTGAAATATGAAAAAAACAACAATTATAAAATATACTCGAATAGTTCAATTTTTCTCGATATGCTGAATCCTGGACACCTGGGCTTTGGGGCGATATTTATGAAATAAATACAGAATGTTGAATAGAACATTTGGAATCGGTTGGAATAACTCTCATTTCAATAATGCATTTTGTCAACCCTTTGAGGGCCAGTGAAATAGTAAAAACCAATTATAATATATTATATACTCGTATAGTACGATTTTTCTCGATATGCATGGAATCTGGCACCTGGGCATTTGGGCGATATATATTAACTTAATACAGAATGTTCAAAAGAACATTTGGAATCGATTTGAATAACCCTCATTTTAATAATACATTTTGTTAACCCTTGAGGGCCAGTGAAATAGTATAAAAACAACAACAATATATGATATACTCGAATAATACGATTTTCCTCCATATGCTGGATTCTGGAAACCTGGGCTATTGGGCGATATTTATGAAATTAATACAGAATGTTCAATCGAACATTTAGAATCGATTTAAATAACCGTCGGTGGATTATGCATTTGATTTACCTTTAAGAGCCAGTGAAATAGTAAACAAAACAACAATTATATAATATACTCGAATAGTACGATATTCCTCGATATGCTGGATTCTGGACACCTGGGCTTTTGGGCGATATTTTTGAAATAATAGAGAATGTTCAATAGAACATTTTGAATCGATTTGAATAACCCTCATTTCAATAATGCATTTTATCAACCCTTGAGGACCAGTAAAATAGTAAAAAACCAACAACCATATAAAATATACTCGAACAATACGACTTTCCTCCATATGCTGGATACTGGACACCTGGGCATTCGGGTGATATTTATGAAATTAATACAGAATGTTCAATAGAATATTTGGAATCGATTTAAATAACCCTCATTTCAATAATACATTTTGTTAACCCTTAAGGCCCAGTGAAATAGTATAAAAACAACAACAATATATAATATACTCGAATAATACGATTTTCCTCCATATGCTGGACACCTGGGCATTCGGGCGATATATATGAAATTAATTCAGAATGTTCAATAGTATATTTGGAATTGATTTAAATAACCGTCGGTACGATTGTGCATTTAATTTACCTTTGAGAGCCAGTGAAATAGTAAAAAAACAACAATTATATAATATACTCGAATAGTACGATTTTTCTCGATATGCTGGATCCTGGACACCTGGGCTTTTAGGCGATATTTATGAAATGTCAAGAAAATGTTTAATAGAATATTTAGAATCGAATAGTATAACCTTAGGTTCTATTATGCATTTGATTTACCATTGTGAGCCAATGAAATAGTAAACAAAACAAAAATTATAAAATATACTCGAATAGTTCAATATTTCTCGATATGCTGGATCCTGGACACCTGGGCATTCGGGCGATATTTATGAAATTAATACAGAATGTTCAATTGAATATTTGGAATCAATTTAAATAACCGTCAGTACGATTATGCATTTGATTTACCTTTGAGAGCCAGTGAAATATGAAAAAAACAACAATTATAAAATATACTCGAATAGTTCAATTTTTCTCGATATGCTGAATCCTGGACACCTGGGCTTTGGGGCGATATTTATGAAATAAATACAGAATGTTGAATAGAACATTTGGAATCGGTTGGAATAACTCTCATTTCAATAATGCATTTTGTCAACCCTTGAGGGCCAGTGAAATAGTAAAAAACCAATTATAATATATTATATACTCGTATAGTACGATTTTTCTCGATATGCATGGAATCTGGCACCTGGGCATTTGGGCGATATATATTAACTTAATACAGAATGTTCAAAAGAACATTTGGAATCGATTTGAATAACCCTCATTTTAATAATACATTTTGTTAACCCTTGAGGGCCAGTGAAATAGTATAAAAACAACAACAATATATGATATACTCGAATAGTACGATATTCCTCGATATGCTGGATTCTGGACACCTGGGCTTTTGGGCGATATTTTTGAAATAATAGAGAATGTTCAATAGAACATTTGGAATCGATTTGAATAACCCTCATTTCAATAATGCATTTTATCAACCCTTGAGGACCAGTAAAATAGTAAAAAACCAACAACCATATATAATATACTCGAACAATACGACTTTCCTCCATATGCTGGATACTGGACACCTGGGCATTCGGGTGATATTTATGAAATTAATACAGAATGTTCAATAGAATATTTGGAATCGATTTAAATAACCCTCATTTCAATAATACATTTTGTTAACCCTTAAGGCCCAGTGAAATAGTATAAAAACAACAACAATATATAATATACTCGAATAATACGATTTTCCTCCATATGCTGGACACCTGGGCATTCGGGCGATATATATGAAATTAATTCAGAATGTTCAATAGTATATTTGGAATTGATTTAAATAACCGTCGGTACGATTGTGCATTTAATTTACCTTTGAGAGCCAGTGAAATAGTAAAAAAACAACAATTATATAATATACTCG
This sequence comes from Sipha maydis, assembly GCA_034509805.1. Lineage (NCBI taxonomy): Eukaryota > Metazoa > Arthropoda > Insecta > Hemiptera > Aphididae > Sipha > Sipha maydis. The sequence continues at coordinate 90,623 of JASXSY010001896.1, read as the reverse complement.
AATAGTACGATTTTTCTCGATATGCTGGATCCTGGACACCTGGGCTTTGGGGCGATATTTATGAAATAAATACAGAATGTTGAATAGAACATTTGGAATCGATTTGAATAACTCTCATTTAAATAATGCATTTTGTCAACCCTTGAGGGCCAGTGAAATAGTAAAAAACCAACAATTATATAATATACTCGAATAGTACGATTTTCCTCGATATGCTGGATCCTGGACACCTGGGCTTTTAGGCGATATTTATGAAATGTCGACAAAATGTTTAATAGAATATTTAGAATCGAATAGTGTAACCTTAGGTTCTATTATGCTATTGATTTACCATTGTGAGCCAATGAAATAATAAACAAAACAAAAATTATAAAATATACTCGAATAGTTCAATATTTCTCGATATGCTGGATCCTGGACACCTGGGCATTCGGGCGATATATATGAAATTAATACAGAATGTTCAATAGAATATTTGGAATCGATTTAAATAACCGTCGGTACGATTATGCATTTGATTTACCTTTGAGAGCCAATAAAATAGTAAACAAAACAAAAATTATAAAATATACTCGAATAGTTCAATTTTTCTCGAAATGCTGGATCCTGGACACCTGGGCTTTGGGGCGATATTTATGAAATAAATACAGAATGTTGAATAGAACATTTGGAATCGGTTGGAATAACTCTCATTTCAATAATGCATTTTGTCAACCCTTGAGGGCCAGTGAAATAGTAAAAAACCAACAACAATATATAATATACTCGATTAATACGACTTTCCTCCATATGTTGGATCCTGGACACCTGGGCATTCGGGAGATATATATGAAATTAATACAGAATGTTCAATAGAATTTTTGGAATCGATTTAAATAACCGTCGGTACGATTGTGCATTTAATTTACCTTTGAGAGCCAGTGAAATAGTAAAAAACAACAATTATATAATATACTCGAATAGTACGATTTTTCTCGATATGCTGGATTCTGGACACCTGGGCTATTGGGCGATAATTATGAAATTAATACAGAATGTTGAATAGAACACTTGGAATCGGTTGGAATAACTCTCATTTCAATAATGCATTTCGTCAACCCTTGAGGGCCAGTGAAATAGTAAAAAACCAATTATAATATATTATATACTCGAATAGTACGATTTTTCTCGATATGCATGGAATCTGGCACCTGGGCATTTGGGCGATATATATGAAATTAATACAGAATGTTCAATAGAAAATTTGGAATCGATTTAAATAACCGTCGGTACGATTATGCATTTGATTTACCTTTGAGAGCCAATGAAATAGTAAACAAAACAAAAATTATAAAATATACTCGAATAGTTCAATTTTTCTCGATATGCTGAATCCTGGACACCTGGGCTTTGGGGCGATATTTATGAAATAAATACAGAATGTTCAATAGAATATTTGGAATCGATTTAAATAACCCTCATTTCAATAATACATTTTGTTAACCCTTAAGGCCCAGTGAAATAGTATAAAAACAACAACAATATATAATATACTCGAATAGTACGATTTTCCTCGATATGCTGGATTCTGGATATCTGGGCTTTTGGGCGATATATATTAACTTAATACAGAATGTTCAAAAGAACATTTGGAATCGATTTGAATAACCCTCATTTTAATAATACATTTTGTTAACCCTTGAGGGCCAGTGAAATAGTATAAAAACAACAACAATATATGATATACTCGAATAATACGATTTTCCTCTATATGCTGGATTCTGGAAACCTGGGCTATTGGGCGATATTTATGAAATTAATACAGAATGTTCAATCGAACATTTAGAATCGATTTAAATAACCGTCGGTGGATTATGCATTTGATTTACCTTTGAGAGCCAATGAAATAGTAAACAAAACAAAAATTATAAAATATACTCTAATAGTTTAGTTTTTCTCGATATGCTGGATCCTGGACACCTGGGCTTTTAGGCAATATTTATGAAATGCCAAGAAAATGTTTAATAGAATATTTAGAATCGAATAGTATAACCTTAGGTTCTATTATGCAATTGATTTACCATTGTGAGCCAATGAAATAGTAAACAAAACAAAAATTATAAAATATACTCGAATAGTTCAATATTTCTGGATATGCTGGATCCTGGACACCTGGGCATTCGGGCGATATTTATGGAATTTATACAGAATGTTGAATAGAACATTTGGAATCGGTTGGAATAACTCTCATTTCAATAATGCATTTTGTCAACTCTTGAGGGCCAGTGAAATAGTAAAAAACCAACAACAATATATAATATACTCGAATAATACGATTTTCCTCAATATGCTGGATTCTGGACACCTGGGCTATCAGGCGATATTTATGAAATTTCGACAAAATGTTTAATAGAATATTTGGAATCGAATAGTATAACCTTAGGTTCTATTATGCATTTGATTTACCTGTGAGAGCCAATGAAATATTAAACAAAACAAAAATTATAAAATATACTCGGAAAGTTCAATATTTCTCGACATGCTGGATCCTGGACACCTGGGTTATTGGGCGATATTTATGAAACTAATACAGAATGTTCAATTGAACATTTGGAGTCGATTTGAATAATCCTCATTTCAATAATGCATTTTGGTCAACCCTTGAAGGCCAGTGAAATACTATAAAAACAACAACAATATATAATACACTCGAATAATACGATTTTCCTCAATATGCTGGATTCTGGACACCTGGGCTATCAGGCGATATTTATGAAATTAATACAGAATGTTCAATAGAAAATTTGGAATCGATTTAAATAACCGTTGGTGCGATTATGCTTTGATTTACCTTTAAGTGCCAGTGAAATAGTAAAAAAACAACAATTATATATAATTCTCGAATAGTACGATTTTTCTCGTTATGCTGGATCCTGGACACCTGGGCATTTGGGCGATATTTTGAAATTAATACAGAATGGTCAATTGAATTTTTGGAATCGACTAAAATAACTTTCAGTGTGATTATGCATTTGATTTACCTTTGAGAGGCAGTGAAATAGTAAAAAAAAACAAAAATTATAAAATATACTCGAATAGTACGATTTTTCTCGATATGCTGGATCATGGACACCTGGGCTTTAGGGCGATATATTTGCAATTAATACAGAATTCTCAATAGAAAATTTGGAATCGATTTAAATAACCGTTGGTGCGATTATGCTTTGATTTACCTTTAAGTGCCAGTGATATAGTAAACAAAACAACAATTATATAATATACTCGAATAGTACGATTTTTCTCGATATGCTGGAACCTGGACACCTGGGCTATTAGGCGATGTTTATGAAATTTCGACAAAATGTTTAATAGAATATTTGGAATCGAATAGTATAACCTTAGGTTCTATTATGCATTTGATTTACCTTTGAGAGCCAGTGAAATTGTAAAAAAACAACAATTATATAATATACTCGAATAGTACGATTTTCCTCGATATGCTGGATCCTGGACACCTGGGCTTTTGGGCGTTATTTTTGAAATAATAGAGAATGTTCAATAGAACATTTGGAATCGATTTGAGTCACCCTTATTTCAATAATGCATTTTGTCAACCCTTGAGGACCAGTGAAATAGAAAACAAAACAACAATTATATAATATACTCGAATAGTACGATTTTTCTCGATATGCTGGATCCTGGACACCTGGGCTTTTAGGCGATATTTATGAAATGTCGACAAAATGTTTAATAGAATATTTAGAATCGAATAGTGTAACCTTAGGTTCTATTATGCTATTGATTTACCATTGTGAGCCAATGAAATAGTAAACAAAACAAAAATTATAAAATATACTTGAATAGTTCAATATTTCTCGATATGCTGGATCCTGGACACCTGGGCATTCGGGCGATATTTATGGAATTTATACAGAATGTTCAATAGAATATTTGGAATCGATTTAAATAACCGTCGGTACAATTATGCATTTGATTTACCTTTGAGAGCCAATGAAATAGTAAAAAATCAACAATTATAAAATATACTCGAATAGTTCAATTTTTCTCGATATGCTGAATCCTGGACACCTGGGCTTTGGGGCGATATTTATGAAATAAACACAGAATGTTGAATAGAACATTTGGAATCGGTTGGAATAACTCTCATTTCAATAATGCATTTTGTCAACCCTTGAGGACCAGTAAAATACTAAAAAACCAACAACAATATATAATATACTCGAATAATACGACTTTCCTCCATATGCTGGATCCTGGACACCTGGGCATTCGGGCGATATATATGAAATTAATACAGAATGTTAAATAGAATATTTGGAATCGATTTAAATAACCGTCGGTACGATTATGCATTTGATTTACCTTTGAGAGCCAATGAAATAGTAAACAAAACAAAAATTATAAAATATACTCGAATAGTTCAATTTTTCTCGATATGCTGGATCCTGGACACCTGGGCTTTGGGGCGATATTTATGAAATGTCAACAAAATGTTTAATAGAATATTTAGAATCGAATAGTATAACCTTAGCTTCTATTATGCATTTGATTTACCATTGTGAGCCAATGAAATAGTAAACAAAACAAAAATTATAAAATATACTCGAATAGTTCAATATTTCTCGATATGCTGGATCCTGGACACCTGGGCATTCGGGCGATATTTATGGAATTTATACAGAATGTTCAATAGAAAATTTGGAATCGATTTAAATTACCGTCGGTGCGATTATGCATTTGATTTACATTTGAGAGCCAGTGAAATAGTAAACAAAACAACAATTATATAATATACTCGAATAGTGAGATTTTTCTCCATATGCTGAATTCTGGCACCTTGGCTTTTGGGCGATATTTATGAAATTATACAGAATGTTCAATAGAAAGATTGGAATCGATTTAAATAACCGTCGGTACGATTATGCATTTGATTTATCTTTGAGAGCCAGTGAAATAGTAAAAAAACAACAATTATATAATATACTCGAATAGTACAATTTTTCTCGATATGATGGATTCTGGACAACTGGGCTTTTGGGCGATAATTATGAAATTTGGTCAAAATGTTCAATAGAAAATTTGGATTCGATTTATATAACAGTTGGTGCGATTTTGCATTTGATTTACCTTTGAGCACCAGTGAAACAATAAACAAAATAACAATTATATAATATACTCCAATAGTACGATTTTCCTCCATATGCTGGATTTTAGGCGATATTTATGAAATTAATACAGAATGATCAATAGAAAATTTAGAATCGATTTAAATAACCGTCGGTGCGATTATACATTGATTTACTTTTAAGTGCCAGTTAAATATTAAACAAAACATCAATTATATAATATACTCGAATAGAACGATTTTTTTCGGTATGCTGGTTCCTGGACACTTGGGATTTTGGGCGATAATTATGAAATTAATACAGAATGTTCAATAGAAAATATGGAATCGATTTAAATAACCATCGGTGGATTATGCATTTGATTTACCTTTGAGAGCCAGTGAAATATTATACAAAACAAATATTATATAATAGACTCGAATAGTACGATTTGTCTGATATGATGGATTCTGGACACCTGGGCTTTTGGTCGCTATTTATGAAATTTGGTCAAAATGTTCAATAGAAAATTTGGATTCGATTTATATAACAGTCGGTGCGATTTTGCATTTGATTTATCTTTGAGCGCCAGTGAAATAGTAAACAAAATAACAATTATATAATATTCTCCAATAGTATGATTTTCCTCCATATGCTGGATTTTAGGCGATTTTATGAAATTAATACATAATGTTCAATAGAATATTTGGAATCGACTTAAATAACCTTCGGTACGATTATGCATATAATTTACCTTTGAGAGCCAGTGAAATTGTAAAAAACAACAATTATATAATATACTCGAATAGTCCGATTTTCCTCGATATGCTAGAATCTGGATATCTGGGCTTTTGGGCGATATATATTAAATTAATACAGAATGTTCAATAGAACATTTGGAATCGATTTGAATTATCCTCATTTCAATAATGAATTTTGTCATCCCTTGAGGCCCAGTGAAATAGTATAAAAACCAAAAACAATATATTATATACTCGATTAGTACGATTTTTCTCGATATGCATGCAATCTGGCACCTGGGCTTTTGGGCGATATTTATGAAATTAATATAGAATGTTCAATAGAAAATTTGGAATCGATTAAATGACCGTCGGTGGATTATGCATTTGATTTACCTTTAAGAGCCAATGAAATAGTAAACAAAACAAAAATTATAAAATATACTCGAATAGTTCAATTTTTCTCGATATGCTGGATCCTGGACACCTGGGCTTTTAGGCGATATTTATGAAATGTCAACAAAATGTTTAATAGAATATTTAGAATCGAATAGTATAACCTTAGGTTCTATTATGCATTTGATTTACCATTGTGAGCCAATGATATAGTAAACAAAACAAAAATTATAAAATATACTCGAATAGTTCAATATTTCTCGATATGCTGGATCCTGGACACCTGGGCTTTTGGGCGATATTATTGAAATTAATAGAGAATGTTCAATAGAAAATTTGGAATCGATTAAAATAACCGTCGGTGCGATTATGCATTTGATTTACCTTTGAGAGCCAATGATATAGTAAACAAAACAAAAATTATAAAATATACTCGAATAGTTCAATATTTCTCGATATGCTGGATCCTGGACACCTGGGCTTTTGGGCGATATAATTGAAATTAATAGAGAATGTTCAATAGAAAATTTTGAATCGATTTAAATAACCGTCGGTGCGATTATGCATTTAATTTACCTTTGAGAGCCAGTGAAATAGTAAAAAAACAACAATTATATAATATACTCGAATAGTACGATTTTCCTCGATATGCTGGATTCTGGATACCTGGGCTTTTGGGCGATATATATTAACTTAATACAGAATGTTCAATAGAACATTTGGAATCGATTTGAATAACCCTCATTTCAATAATACATTTTGTTATTCCTTGAGGGCCAGTGAAATTGTATAAAAACAACAACAATATATGATATACTCGAATAATACGATTTTCCTCCATATGCTGGATTCTGAACACCTGGGCTATTGGGCGATATTTATGAAATTAATACAGAATGTTACAATTAGAAAATTTGGAATCGATTTAAATAACCGTCGGTAGATTATGCATTTGATTTACCTTTAAGAGCCAGTGAAATAGTAAAAAAACAACAATTATATAATATACTCGAATAGTACGATTTTTCTCGCTATGCTGGATCCTGGACACCTGGGCTTTTAGGCGATATTTATGAAATGTCAACAAAATGTTTAATAGAATATTTAGAATCGAATAGTATAACCTTAGGTTCTATTATGCATTTGATTTACCATTGTGAGCCAATGATATAGTAAACAAACAAAAAATTATAAAATATACTCGAATAGTTCAATATTTCTCGATATGCTGGATCCTGGGACACCTGGGCTTTTGGGCGATTATTATTGAAATTAATAGAGAATGTTCAATAGAAAATTTGGAATCGATTAAAATAACCGTCGGTGCGATTATGCATTTGATTTACCTTTGAGAGCCAATGATATAGTAAACAAAACAAAAAATTATAAAATATACTCGAATAGTTCAATATTTCTCGATATGCTGGATCCTGGGACACCTGGGCTTTTGGGCGATATAATTGAAATTAATAGAGAATGTTCAATAGAAAATTTTGAATCGATTTAAATAACCGTCGGTGCGATTATGCATTTAATTTACCTTTGAGAGCCAGTGAAATAGTAAAAAAACAACAATTATATAATATACTCGAATAGTACGATTTTCCTCGATATGCTGGATTCTGGATACCTGGGCTTTTGGGCGATATATATTAACTTAATACAGAATGTTCAATAGAACATTTGGAATCGATTTGAATAACCCTCATTTCAATAATACATTTTGTTATTCCTTGAGGGCCAGTGAAATTGTTTAAAAACAACAACAATATATGATATACTCGAATAATACGATTTTCCTCCATATGCTGGATTCTGAACACCTGGGCTATTGGGCGATATTTATGAAATTAATACAGAATGTTCAATAGAAAATTTGGAATCGATTTAAATAACCGTCGGTAGATTATGCATTTGATTTACCTTTAAGAGCCAGTGAAATAGTAAAAAAACAACAATTATATAATATACTCGAATAGTACGATTTTTCTCGCTATGCTGGATCCTGTACACCTGGGCTACTAGGTGATATTTATGAAATTTCGACAAAATGTTTAATAGAATATTTGGAATCGAATAGTATAACCTTAGGTTCTATTATGCATTTGATTTACCTTTGAGAGCCAGTGAAATATTAGGTATATTATATAATATATGTTTTGTATACTATTTTACTGGCTCTCAAACGTAAATCAAATGCATAATCGTACCGACGGTTATTTAAATCGATTCCAAATGTTGTATTTAACATTCTGTATTCATTTCATAAATATCGCCCCAAAGCCCAGGTGTCCAGGATCCAGCATACCGAGAAAAATCGTAATATTCGATTATATTATATAATTGTCGTTTTGTTTACTATTTCACAGGCTCTCAAATGTAAATCAAATGCATAATCGCACCGACGGTGATTGAAGTCGATTCCAAATTTTCTAATGAACATTCTGTTTTATTTCATAAATATCGCCCAATAGCCCAGGTGTCCAGAATCCATCATATCGAGAAAAATCGTACTATTCGAGTATATTATATAATATTTGTTTTGTATACTATTTTACTGGCTCTCAATGGTAAATCAAATGCATAATCCACCGAAGGTTATATAATTCGATTCCAAATTTTCTATTGAACATTCTGTATAATTTCATAAATATCGCCTAAAAGCCCAGGTGTCCATTATCCAGCATACCGAGAGAAGTCGTACGATTCGAGTATATTATATAATTGTTGTTTTTTTACTATTTCACAGGCTCTCAAAGGTAAATCAAATGCATAATCGCACCGACGGTAATTCAAATCGATTCCAAATTTTATATTGAACATTCTGTATTAATTTCATAAATATCGCCTAATAGCCCAGGTGTCCATAATCCATCATATCGAGAAAAATCGTACTATTCGAGTATATTATATATTATTTGTTTTGTATACTATTTCACTGGCTCTCAAAGGTAAATCAAATGCATAATCGTACCGACGGTTGATTAAATCGATTCCAAATGTTGTATTTAACATTCTGTATTAATTTCATAAATATCGCCCAATAGCCCAGGTGTCAATAATCCATCATATCGAGAAAAATCGTACTATTCGAGTATATTATATAATTGTTGTTTTTTTACTATTTCACAGGCTCTCAAATGTAAATCAAATGCATAATCGTACCGACGGTTGATTAAATCGATTCCAAATGTTGTATTTAACATTCTGTATTAATTTCATAAATATCGCCTCAAAGCCCAGGTGTCCAGGATCCAGCATACCGAGAAAAATCGTACTATTCGATTATATTATATAATTGTCGAATATGTAAATGTACATTGAAATTAAGGAAAATAGTCAAAATCATCTGATCTCGATATATAGTGTATTGAACTGATGTCCTAAATTAAAGTTTATTCAATATTTGAACATTCTATACTTTTTCAAAAAGCAAAAAAAAACATATGATTGTGGAATCAATGATATTCAAGCGAAAAATCCATTAAAGATGCGTAAATTTATGTAAAAGTGAATATTTTAATAGTTAAATATATAATCATGTTACGGTTATCTGATATAAGGTAAAGAATAAGAGTTTTAATAACAAGAGTATACATAAATTCTGAAGATGTAAAATTATTATAGTTTCCGAATATGTAAATGTACATTGAAATTAAGAAAAATAGTCAAAATCATCTGATCTCGATATATAGTGTATTGAACTGATGTCCTAAATTAATGTTTATTCAATAATTGAACATTCTAAACTTTTTCAAAAAGCAAAAAAAACATATGATTGTGGAATCAATGATATTCAAGCGAAAAATCAATTAAGGATGCGTAAATTAATGTAAAAGTGAACATATAAATAGTTAAATATAAAATCATGTTACGGTTATCTGATATAAGGTAAAGAATAAGAGTTTTAATAACAAGAGTTTACACGAAATTATGCTCTTTAATAATTTGAGTGGATAGCTGTTACATTGTAATTTTTAACGAATCATCGATGATGCGAGAGTATTTACAAATAATTATAAAGAAGTTACAATTATTAAAAAACGATTGACAATGATTGTGTAAACCATTGATAATAATTTATATATATAAGTCGTACTTAAAGAGAGATTCATTTGCAAATCACATTTTTCCAGAAAACTATAGTAGCATATATTGATGCACTGGATGTCGGCACACGAACGAAATTCGACATCAGCATTATAACGACATCGGTAACATCATCTAAAAAAGAAAATTGACTCTTATTAAAATAATAAGAAATCGTTCTATATCAAATACTCATAGAACCATGTGTAGTGCTCAATTTGAATGTATTTCTATAACATTCGAATGATCAATATATATTATTTTACTATTACTGTTTGTGCACCATCGCGACGAACCTTGAAAATTTACGAAGACCAACTTCGGCACCCCCCACCCTTCGTTCACGCCGGTGGCGCGCTGGGCGGTCGTCGTTCGTATTGGTCGTGTGTTGAAAATCGCTTTTCATCTCTCGTTCGGGCTTGGGCCGACTGAGAACTGTCGCGACTACGCGGTCCGGTCCTTCCTATTTTTCGATCACCGTGTGTATTGTCATTAACGCCGATTTCCTTTTTATGGTACGTGACTTTCGTGTGTTGTTCGTTTGATCTCCGACCGTTGGTTGATCGCGCGTGTGTGTTTGTGTTACCACGTCAATTTTAGTTATTGCCGACCTCGTGGTCGCTTTCGTTGCCGTGCGTCCTTACCCCCCAATTATCGCGTCGGTCGATTGGTGGACAGTGGTATTGGGCCATCACCGTGCACGTGTTTAACAAATTCGGTTGTGCGTGCGTTAGATAACCCCCCTTCAAGTGCGTTTCCCGTAAGCCATCTTGTTTTCGGTTCGCATTCGAACTGTTACGGGCATACATAATGTTAGAGTACAATGTTAGAGTACCATAGTGTCAGAGGCATAGGAAGAGGATGTCACAAACTTTAGTATGGACATCATTATCAAATATAATGCAAATTATAAAATAGTTAGGATATGCGTGGGATGGGCAAGTACATTATAATAATATCATTATATTAGGGTTGGGAACAATGACCAATATGTAAACCTTGTCACGGGTATAGGCACAGTAATCAGAATGTGCGTGGGATCATAGCGAACATTACGATAGGACAGTATAGTCAATAAGACATATATATTATTATATATATATGTATATGTATATGTACGATAGGAATAAAACTCTATATGTGAAATCACACATCTTATGATTCACACGAAAACGCACCATTAACCATATCCTGGAAAAGATAGATTAGAATATACTAAAATATACTAGACCACAGAGACCACATCCTGGATCTCTGCGTCAGCGGATATGAATTATTGTGAGATATCACACACACTCCTTTGATTCATTGTAGAGGTCGGGTATATAAGGAACCCGGGAACAGACCCATTTTCAGATGTGTTTTTAGTCTTGTCATGTATGCACCTTCACGCTACTTTATTTTATAATTATTTTGGACTTAGAATAATTTTTATATGTGAATTAAATATTGGACTTAGAATTATTTTAATAAAGTTATATTTAATAAAGTCTAGAGTTCATTATTTCATATTATTTAAATTATCTAACATTGATTGAGCAACTGTCACTTGAGGACTCTTCTCTCGTTGCACTGTCCGGTACTCCCATACCGGCACGCAACAGAACTCTGTTCTGTTGTTGTCCACGCGGTTTCCACCCGTGGCCATTAGTACAAGCCGGTTCGTCGTGAGCGTCGCGTCCGCCAGTGGTGCCAACTTCGCTCTCGATACGGGCCCTCCGTCGCCCCGATTGCTGTACTACATTGCGGAAGATCGGTTGGTAGCAGTGGTTCCCGACGTCGCCCTCTAGGAGTCAGGAGTGGCGGTTGTCCTTTGGACCTTTATCACCAGATAAGATTGTTTTTATTTAACTGTTTTTTTATTATTATTTTGTAACATAATAAATCTGTTCTGTGCCCAAGGGCATACTTTTCAACCCGGTGTATCATTTTAATCTTAATACCACAATATTTTAAATTCGTTTGGCGGAACGCACGTCGCAAGTGTCGCACGGCCAGTTAACGATCACTTCAATAACTCCGTGACGGTGCGTGCAAACATTTGGTAGCAGAGCGTGGTTGGTTACCTCAGGGGGGATCCCAGCCTAGCGGCGTGCTGAATTTATTATTGTGTTCTTCATTGTCGACCGGTCACAACTGTGTTGTTCATGATGGTTGAAACAAAAGCCGATAAAGAAGAGCGCCGAGTGATGGCGTCGCTCAAGCGTGAGTCCGCGATTGAGGGTATAAAGGCTGTACATGCCCTGATAGAACGCGTGAATTCTGACCCAGCCTTCATTCCCGAGTTTTTATTAAATGTTGACGGTCTCGACGCCTTGTGGGATCAGTTCAAAGCCGAGGACAATGCGTTATTGGAAATACTCGTCAAACTGAATAGGTCAACCGAATATTCGGTGACACAGGCAGGCGAATTACGTACTTTAATTAATTCTGCAAAGGCCATCGCAAATGTACATCGCCCAACGCAAGTCGTAAAACACAACATTGACACTACGTCAAGCCGATCTGACCTTTCACGACTCCCGGAAATCCCTTTGTCGAGATTCGGAGGCGAATTCCACCTGTGGCCATCTTTTCGGGATAGTTTTAAAAATCAAGTCGACAGCCGCCAGGAGTTATCGAACGTCGACAAACTATATTACTTAACGGGTTGTTTACACGGCTCCGCGCTGGATGCAATTCGTGGTATACCCGCGTCCGACGACAATTATCATTTAGCTTGGTCAACGTTATCTGCGCGTTTTTATCGCCCACGTATGGTCGCCACATCCTTAGTCGATAAGGTGGTAAACGCGCCGACGTCATCGCAAGAGTCGCTTCACGACTTGACTGCGTTCTTGGCGACCTTCGATGAGAACATTTCGTTATTGTCCGCAATGAACATCCCCGACCTCGGGTCCTTCATTCTATTCACTTTGGCGTTCCGTACTTTACCAATCAGCACTCGGAAGTTATTCGAATCCTCCATATCCAGTAATACGATTTATCCATCTTTCGATGATTTATTACGATTTGTTCGTAGTCGTATTACAGTTTTAGAAAATGTGGGCGGGCCGCGGGAGAGCGGTGCCAAACCAAAACCATCGCCTATTACCGGACCGTACGGTAGTCGTCGCACGGGAAAGAGTAACCCTGTGGCGCTCATCACCACTAAATCAACGGATAATCGTTCACCCTCATCTACCGTAGCTTGTCCTTGTTGTTCCGAGCCGCACACAATCAGCGGTTGTTCGAAATTTCGATCGTGGTCATTAGACCATCGGAATCGCTGGGCCCATGATAATAAAGTATGTTTCAACTGCCTCAGCAACAATCACTGGATCCGCGCATGTCCGTCGAAGTCCCGATGCCAGAAATGCTCGAAAAAACATCATTCTCTCTTGCACGGTACTACTACCACCGGCAATCCGGAAGGCGGCGACAGTGAAGGAGAAGTTGCATCGTGCTGCGCAACCGCCATGACCCCACGTTCGAATACGATACCGTCGATTTTGCTGGGCACCGCGTTAATTCACGTTCAGGATAGATCCGGTACGTGGCAAACCGTTCGTGCCCTGGTGGACTCCGCGTCCCAGATTAGTGCCATGACAGTTGCATGTTCCACTCGCCTAGGGTTCCGCCTCGTCCGTGGACCATGCCAGTCAGTGGCATCTCCAGTACACCTGTCATCAGTGTGAAAGGACTCGTTGAGTGCCACATCCGGCCGCGTTTTGCGTCCGAACCCGCGCTGACCGTGCAAGTGTGGGTGCTGCCTTCGATCACGAGTGACATGCCACGCAATTCACTTCCCGTAGACATCAAGGAACGTTTTTCCACCCTCGCACTCGCTGATCCGCAGTTTAACATCGCGTCACCGGTCGACATGTTACTCGGGGCCGACGTGTTTTCGTCAATTCTGGACGGACGGAAGATCAAAGTGGATGAGGCACTACCCACGGCTTTTAGTTCCATTTTCGGTTGGGTACTCATTGGGCCACTCCCAGTGGCTGCCAGCTGTCATGTCCTTACAACACCGGTGTCCTTAGCTACGTCCATCGAAGTTTTAATGGATAAGTTTTGGACAGTCGAAGAACCAGACGTGGCTCCATCTTCGTTCACCGATGATGGTTGGTGCGAAAGTCACTTTCGCGCCGAACACAAACGGTTACCGTCTGGTCGCTTTCAGGTGCCCCTGCCGACGTGTAAACCAGTTTCGGAGTTGTTGTTCCCGGGATCACGTGCCGTAGCACTAAAACGGTTTGAGTCCCTCGAACGTAAGTTGGCTTCTAACATCCCTTTACGTGTGGCGTATTGTGATTTTATGTCCGAATATTTGTCGCTTGGCCATATGTCTGTGGCAACATCGCCGGGGCGATACATCATCCCCCACCATGCCGTGTGCAACCAGTCTGACGGAGATTTAAAAATTCGCGTTGTATTCGACGCTTCGGCCGTATCTCATGACGGGACGTCACTAAATAGTTGTATGCATCAAGGTCCGAAATTGCAGCAGGACATAGTGGACATTTTGACCAGATTCCGGGTGCACAAATTCGCGTTCACTACCGACATTTGTAAAATGTATCGTCAGATGTTGGTAGCGCCTGAATATCGTCCACTCCAGCACATCTTATGGCGCGCGTCACCTCATGATAAACTCGTAGAATATGAGTTAAATACGGTGACCTACGGCCTGAATTGTGCCCCGTTCTTGGCGCTCCGCGTGTTAGCCGCGATCGCCGAAACGGATTGCGCAGGTCAAGACGACATTCGGCGAGCGCTGTTGCAACAAACCTATGTCGATGACATATGTGTAGGCGCCGATACAGTCGATGGTGTTCTCAAGCTCCAACGTGATATGATCAACGTCCTCGGTAAATCCGGCTTGGAGCTGGAGAAGTGGTCCAGTAACTGTCCTGCAGTCCTCGACAGTATACCCACCTCCGCCCGTGTGACGGGTCCGTTACCTTTTGATGCTGTGGACGGGGGTGGCGTCAAGGTTCTCGGCCTGCAATGGCAGCCGACAGATGACGTTTTTGGTTGCGCCCTCCGTTGTGATTCATCACCCGTATTCACCAAGCGAGGCGTTTTATCGTTAATCGCGTGCATTTTTGATCCGTTGGGCATATTTTCGCCAGCCACCTTCTACGCGAAGCACATAATGCAACGAACGTGGTCCTGCAATCTTGGATGGGACGACCCTCTTCCGAAGGATCTTCATCAAGAATGGTCCACTTTCGTCCAATCATTGGCCTGCCTCCTTCCGATTAACATTCCTCGACATTTTAATACGCAGTCCGCCGACCGTTGTCTATTGTTAGGCTTTTGTGATGCGTCACAAAATGGATGCTCCGCTGTCGTATACCTTCGCGTGTTAGAGGATCGGGAGGACGCTTCGATTTCGTTGGTTGGTGCGAAAACCAAGCTAGCGCCGATAAAATCATTGACCATCCCGCGGCTCGAGTTGAACGCCGCTGAGCTGTTGGCACGTTGGTTATACCGCCTAAAGGGTATTCTCGATCATCAGGTCAACATCGTCGGTGTACACGCATGGACGGACTCAACGATTGTCCTGTCCTGGTTGGTCAATCGCCACGAATCGTTTAAAGTATACGTGTCAAATCGGGTTCACAGAATTAACACGCTACTACCGAGTTGCGTGTGGGTACACATTCCTTCCGCAGACAATCCCGCCGACTGTGCTTCACGCGGTGTGTTACCATCCGAGCTTCCAGCGTTAAAGCTTTATTGGCAGGGCCCTGAATTTCTACGGCGGTGTCCGTCATCGTGGCCGGTCGGAGCCGCTATGCTGTCGCTGAGCGACTTGCCTGAAGTGCGCGTTTTGTCCGTGACCATCAACGTTCAACCTCCCGATGTTGAATGGTTCGGCGAGTTTTCGTCTTATGACAAATTGATGCGCGTTGTGGCCCAGATGTATCGATTTATAGATCGCTGTCGCCGTCGTGTATGGGTTACGCGACGGGTGGCCCTCACCCGTTTTGAACTCGACGCGGCACTTCATGCGCTGGTAATCGAATCTCAGCGTAAGTTTTTTGCGCAATTACGGCACGAGTTATCTCACCGTCTCCGTGTGACAGCCAAACCGCTCGCCTGTTTGTGCCCGTTCATTGATCCCTCCGGCGTCATTCGAGTGGGGGGGGCGATTGCGTCACTCGATGCTGCCATATGACCGTCAGCACCCGATACTACTAGCAAAACACTCACGCTTGGCTTTATTGGTGTGTCGTCGTTGGCATCGCATCAGCTGTCATGCCGGACCTCGAGTCGTGACCGCTATGGTGTCCCAACAATTCTGGATTATGTCTGTAAGATCAGTGCTACATCAAGTCAGCAGTGAATGTACCATTTGCGTCCGATTTGACCACAACCACCTCAGCCGTTGATGGCCGATCTGCCACCGGGCCGTGTTCAACAGTGTCGGCCGTTCGCGCGAGTGGGTATTGATTTCGCTGGTCCATTGCAGTTAAAAGAGACCCGCCTTCGCAAAGCACGATCATATAAGGTGTATGTGGCTGTTTTTGTGTGTTTCGTGGTGAAGGCATGTCACCTCGAGGTTGTGACCGAGCTATCTACGGCCGCATTCCTTGCGGCATTTGACAGATTTGTTGCCCGGCGTGGTCTGCCGTCGGACATTTTTAGCGATTGCGGAAACCAATTTTGTGGCGGCCGACCGACAATTGCATACATTAATCAATAGCCCGGAGGGACAGACCGCGCTAAGTGATGCGCGCCCATATTGTTCCTGGCATTTTAATCCACCCAGTGCTCCACACTTCGGTGGTTTGTGGGAGGCTGCGGTGCGTTCCACGAAAAGATTATTGGTCCGTGTCATGGGCAATCATCACTTCTCATACGAAGAATTCACGACAGTGCTGTGTAGAGTGGAAGCTGTCCTTAACTCACGTCCACTCACACCGATGTCATCCGATCCAGCCGATCTAGATTACTTGTCGCCGGGACATTTCCTCATTGGTCAGCCACTGCTTGCCGTGCCACCTCGGACGTCGTCGGATGACAAGTCCGGTCTCATGAACCGGTGGAAGCTGTTAGACCAATGTCACCAAGCGTTCTGGAGGCAATGGTCCACCGAATACTTAACCACGTTGCAGGCACGCACCAAGTGGTCCACCGGGGTTCCAAATGTACGCATAAACGATGTCGTCGTCATCCGGGACAACCAGTCTCCCCCTCTGTCGTGGCGAATGGGACGGGTGATCGCACTGTTGCCAGGAGCCGACGGGGCAGTACGCGTGGTCCGGTTGCGAACCGCCCACGGCGAAGTGACCCGTCCTGTCGTGAAGTTGGTCGTTCTGCCCACCGAAGGGACTCGTCCAGGTACCCCCTAGTAGGTGATACCCATGCTCTGTTCGCCTATGTGTGTTTCCCGTTACATAAGCGAACTCCATTAGGTATATGTATTTTTTTTTTGTATTCTTGTGCTACTGTAACAGCACCCTCTTTTTTGTTGTTGTCATATTATATAGCCATGTATTTTTGTTGTAATTATTTTATTTTGTAATAAGTATTCTTGGGAGTGATAAGTGGTGACAGGCCAAACCTGACTCCGTGAAGTCTTCATCATCATTCAGCAGTCCAGTTCAACCGTGGCACCTGCGAATGTGAGGCTACGCCTCCCATGGGGGGAGTATGTTTGTGCACCATCGCGACGAACCTTGAAAATTTACGAAGACCAACTTCGGCACCCCCACCCTTCGTTCACGCCGGTGGCGCGCTGGGCGGTCGTCGTTCGTATTGGTCGTGTGTTGAAAATCGCTTTTCATCTCTCGTTCGGGCTTGGGCCGACTGAGAACTGTCGCGACTACGCGGTCCGGTCCTTCCTATTTTTCGATCACCGTGTGTATTGTCATTAACGCCGATTTCCTTTTTATGGTACGTGACTTTCGTGTGTTGTTCGTTTGATCTCCGACCGTTGGTTGATCGCGCGTGTGTGTTTGTGTCACCACGTCAATTTTAGTTATTGCCGACCTCGTGGTCGCTTTCGTTGCCGTGCGTCCTTACCCCCCAATTATCGCGTCGGTCGATTGGTGGACAGTGGTATTGGGCCATCACCGTGCACGTGTTTAACAAATTCGGTTGTGCGTGCGTTAGATAACCCCCCTTCAAGTGCGTTTCCCGTAAGCCATCTTGTTTTCGGTTCGCATTCGAACTCTGTTCTGTTGTTGTCCACGCGGTTTCCACCCGTGGCCATTAGTACAAGCCGGTTCGTCGTGAGCGTCGCGGCCGCCAGTGGTGCCAACTTCGCTCTCGATACGGGCCCTCCGTCGCCCCGATTGCTGTACTACATTGCGGAAGATCGGTTGGTAGCAGTGGTTCCCGACGTCGCCCTCTAGGAGTCAGGAGTGGCGGTTGTCCTTTGGACCTTTATCACCAGATAAGATTGTTTTTATTTAACTGTCTGTTTATTATTATTTTGTAACATAATAAATCTGTTCTGTGCCCAAGGGCATACTTTTCAACCCGGTGTATCATTTTAATCTTAATACCACAATATTTTAAATTCGTTTGGCGGAACGCACGTCGCAAGTGTCGCACGGCCAGTTAACGATCACTTCAATAACTCCGTGACGGTGCGTGCAAACAATTACCATATCTTAAATCAGCACTTCCTTAAATAGTACAAAGTCAAATTAAAACTTATGTTTTATGTTTAATCAAATGTATACATAAATTCTGAAGATGTAAAATTATTATAGTTTCCGAATATGTAAATGTACATTGAAATTAAGAAAAATAGTCAAAATCATCTGATCTCGATATATAGTGTATTGAACTGATGTCCTAAATTAATGTTTATTCAATAATTGAACATTCTAAACTTTTTCAAAAAGCAAAAAAAACATATGATTGTGGAATCAATGATATTCAAGCGAAAAATCAATTAAAGATGCGTAAATTAATGTAAAAGTGAACATATAAATAGTTAAATATAAAATCATGTTACGGTTATCTGATATAAGGTAAAGAATAAGAGTTTTAATAACAAGAGTTTACACGAAATTATGCTCTTTAAAAATTTGAGTGGACAGCTGTTACATTGTAATTTTTAACGAATCATCGATGATGCGAGAGTATTTACAAATAATTATAAAGAAGTTACAATTATTAAAAAACGATTGACAATGATTGTGTAAACCATTGATAATAATTTATATATATAAGTCGTACTTAAAGAGAAATTCATTTGCAAATCACATTTTTCCTGAAAACTATTGTAGCATATATTGATGCACTGGAAGTCGGCACACGAACGAAATTCGACATCAGCATTATAACGATATCGGAAACATCATCTAAAAAAGAAAATTGACTCTTATTAAAATAATAAGGAATCGTTCTATATCAAATACTCATAGAACCATGTGTAGTGCTCAATTTGAATGTATTTCTATAACATTCGAATGATCAATATATATTAATTTACTATTACCATATCTTAAATCAGCACTTCCTTAAATAGTACAGAGTCAAATTAAATTTAAATTTTATGTTTAACTTAATGTATACATAAATTCTAAAGATGTAAAATTATTATAGTTTCCGAATATGTAAATGTACTATGAAATTAAGGAAAATAGTCAAAATCATCTGATCTCGATACATAGTGTATTGAACTGATGTCCTAAATTAATGTTATTCAATATTTGAACATTCTAAACTTTTTCAAAAAGCAAAAAAAACATATGATTGTGGAATCAATGATATTCAAGCGAAAAATCAATTAAAGATGCATAAATTAATGTAAAAGTGAATATATTCTAGTGATGTAAGTTTATAGATACCTACTTAAAATATTGATAATGTTGATGCACAAATTATTAAAAAGTCATCAAGACACTGACCATTATTACCAGATAGTGTTCGTGGAATATTAGTTGGACCTTCAGGATCAGGAAAAACAAATGTTATGTTTAATCTTATAACTAATAGAAACGGATTAAAATTTGAAAATATTTATTTATACTCTAAAACACCTGAGCAAGAAAAATATATATTATTAAAAAATATAATAAATAGTATTAAAGGTGTTAATTTTTACATATTTACAAATGCAGATAAAGTTATAAAACCTAGTTTAGTTAAAAAAAATTCAAATTTTTATATTTGATGACGTTATTTGTGACAATCAAACACCTATTCGAAACTATTTTAGTATGGGAAGATATTCTGGTGCTAATTCTAAATTTTATTTGGCACAAACATACTCAGAAATACCAAAACAGTTAGTGAGAGACAACGCAAATGTTTTAGTGATATTTAAGCAAGATGACAAGAATCTACGACATATTTTCGATGACCATTGTTCTGCAGAAATGGATTTTTCAGAATTTCGTAAAATATGTCATTTATGTTGGAACAAAAAAAATTATGGGTTTATAGTTATTGATAAAACTCGGGAAATGAATCAGGGAAGATATAGATATGGTTTTCACACATTTATAAATATGAAATAATTAGTATAAAAGAAATAAGTAGCTTTAGTAATATTCAGTCAGTTGTACACACATACAATTTATAATTTATGTAAATTATGAGCGAAGAAAATTCCTTGTTAAACAATTTAATACTATGTAAAAAAAATATTAAGCGTAAAGTAATGAATATAAAACTTAACGTTATAGAATCCGATAATTATTTTCGTGAAACATTTAAACCAATACTTGAACCATTGAATATGCTATCAAAGAAAAATACAACTAATGTCTCATATCATTCTTCAACTGATCAAATAAATACAGAAGCACATTACCCTAGTGATGAAGAAGACGATGGTACGTTATTAAATACAAAATTTAATAACTTTTTTAACACACGACCACAATCACGACGTTATGATAAATCATATGGTTTACATTATGATAGAGCTAATGATCAACTAAAAATATCGAATTTTCCTGTTTCTTTTAGTCATGGTAACTTACACTTACTCGATAGTTACTAACCGTGGACTATTGGTCTTTAGTCTTTATTGTGTGAAAAAGAACCTTAAAATACTACTATAGAAGATATAGAAGCATAATATGATATTTTGAAAACAACTAAAGTTCATTTAAAGCCTGACGGGAAACCAAAGACTACAAGATTCTTTAAATGGATGAACATTATAAAACCTCTATATGATAGAATTAAAACGGAGGAAAAACAGTTAAGCGTGGAAATAGCAAATATTAATAGAGAAAAAACTAACTTAAATTTAAAACCGTTTAATGACTATTTAGTTAGTGTAAATGCTAAACGAAGTAAAATTAATGATAATACAATAATAGCAAATAAATCATTTGATTTTGATTCTACAGTAAACAGTAAGAAATTCGAGGAACCTCCAACAGACAAATTATTTAAGTTCAGTTAATCTCCACCAGTTAAAAAGTGTTCATGTTTATATAAAAACGTGATTCCTAATACACAATTAGTTTATTATGATGACCCGAATGAATTAGTGACAAGATTAAATCTTTTAATAGCTTCTCAGACTGCTGGAAATACTGGTGTTAATAATGAAATTATTTCTGTATTAGAAGAATTAGGTGAGAGAAATCTAATAGTTTAATGTTCTGTATTAGAAGGTATTGCAAACGAGTTACATCGACCAGCAAGAAAAATTTTTCCTCGACGGTTTGTTAAAACAAGATTTAAAGATGATCTTTGGCAGGCTGACCTAATGGATATGCAATTACATTCTAAAAAAAATAATGGATTTAAGTATATTCTTATTGTTACAGATACCTTTACAAAGTTTGTGTGGGTACAAGCTTTAAAAATTAAAGCGCGAAAGTTGTTACATTAGGTATGCGTAAAATATTAAAATTAAATCAACCTAAGTTATTGCAAACAGATAATGGAACTGAATTTTATAATAAAGAGTTTCAAATTCTTATGAAACAATTTAATATCAAACACTACTCAACATACACTAGTATAAAAGCTGGAATAGTCGAACGCGTTATAAGGACATTAAAAAATAAAATCTATAAAAATTTTACAATAACAGGTTCTTGGAATTGGTGTAATTCAATATCAAAATTAAAAAACAGTTATAGTAATTCATTTCACACTACAATTAAATGTACACCTCGTGAAGCTCAAACGAAGTCCATAAAATTTAAATTTAATCACGAAAAACCTAGAAAATCGAAGTTTAAAATAAAAGATAAAGTTAGGATTTCAAAATACAAACATGCTTTCGCTAAGGGTTATACACCGAATTGGACTACGGAAGTGTTTCAAATTGCAAATGTATTACCTACAAATCCGATAACATATAAATTAAAAGATTTAGCAAATAATATAATATTAGGCTGTTTGTATGAACAAGAAATTCAAAAGACTAAATTTCCGAATACGTTTCTTATTGAACGTGTTATAAAAAAAAATAAGAATCAAATGCTTGTTAAATGGTTAGGTTTCGACTCGAGTCATAACTCTTATATCAAATCAAAAGATATTTCAAAATAAAATGTTAAACTTATGTTCTTAAAAAATATACAAATGTGATCAATTAGTTTAAAAAATATATTAAATTTACCTACATGAAACTAACTCGAAAAAATAAAACAACTAAAAAATTTGAAATAAAAAAAAAAAAAAAGGCTAAAAACACGATTGAAAAAGAGGCTAAATTTGGTAAATTTACCACAGCAAAACTACCTCGGTAAATAAAAACTGAAAAACCATGGTCAGAAGCCCTATAATACTACTTTTTATCTTTTTATCTTTTTCGTGCATTCCGATATATTTATTATGCTAACTATTATTTTACTGTTTTTTTACTTTTCCTATCACATTGCTACAAAACACGTCTTTAATTATTTCTTGTTTATGTATAATTATGTTTTGATCTTCGACCTTAGGTTCGGCTATCGGTAATTCTACAATAGGTAGTCTCAGCTCTCGGATTTAATGAAAAATATTCTTTATCGTAATTTAATATTTTATTTTTATTTTCGTTATTAATTACAATTAAATTATTACTTATATCGATTACGGCTTTATTTTTAGTTAAGAAAGGTTGTCCTAATATACCGTCTTTTAAAATTGGAAAATCGTTTTTGACAAGATTAAATTCTACATTTATTTTTTCTTTATTTATTTCAATTGATATATTAAATGTTCCAATAGTTTCTGTTAATTTATCATTTATTCCTCTTATATCTTAATTTTGTTATTTTCGTTTACCATTATTTCTCCTATTAATTTAGTTGGCTGGTTTACTATTTTTACATTCTACAACCTTTCTCATGTTACTCATATTAATGATACTTTTGAGAATGTGTTCATGTAACATTTAAGATTTACTTATTATTCAAAACCCCCTGTTGATAGTTATCTTGGGACCTTCATCATACATGTCCGTAACACTACAATAGTTAACCACACAAAGGATTTTAATTCACCATCTACCTGTAAGTTTATATTTGTATTTTTTACTGTTTAATAAATTTATTAGGTCTAATTCAACTTTTATAAATCTATTTATGCAGCAATATCAATCTCTACTACAACTTTAAATTAACCAGTAGATAAACCAAGTTTGCCTGTAGTATCAACACAAACTACAAAGAACCTCACTTTAAACACTCCAAGAAAATTAAAACTTAAAGATAAAGTATGTGAACTTAATAGAAGATGTACCCAACTAGAGAAACAGGTTGAATCGTTAACAAAACAAATTAATGAAACTTTATCATCAGTAAATCATTTTTATGATGTTTGTGATGCACATTTACCACCCAATTTATCTTTGGTTGTAAAAAGTTTTGTTAAAATGGCCACTGGGAAACCTCAAGGTTATCGTTACCTACTCTAAGGAACTTAAGCAATTAGCTCTTACAATTTATTTTTTCGGACCTCAAGCTTATAAGTTTTTAAAAAATATTTTACAATTGCCTAGCACAAGAACATTGCGTAGGGTTACTGAAAAAATAGATATAGGACCTGGGTTAAATGAGGTAATTTTTAAATTAAATAGTTTAAAATATGATGCAAAAGATTGTATTTTATGCATTGACGAAATGGCAATTAAAACCCATCCTTTTTTATAATTTATCTAAAGATTATATAGTAGGGTTTAATAGTTTTTTTGAGCAAAAAACATATGAACCTGCAAACAATGTATTATGTTTTATGTTAAGAAGTTTAAACTATAGTTGGAAACAACCAGTTGCATATTTTTTTATTAATAAAAGTTACAGTGGTCTATAGTTGAAAAATATAATATTTGCGGTAATTTATAAAATACAAAGTATTTCATTAAATATACGGGTGTTAACAACAAATCAAGGGTCAAATTATATTGGGTTTGCAAACAAAATGAATGTTTCACCTCAGCGTCCTTATTTTTTTGTCAACCAAAAAAAAATATTTTACATTTTTGATGTCCCCCACTTATAAAAATCAACTAGAAATAACTTTTTTAAGTACCATTTAACATTTTCTAATGGCATAACAGAAAAAAAAACATTGGGTTAATTTTTATGAATCTGATCAAGCTCTTAATCGTCTTGCACACAAATAAACTGATGCACACATAAACCATAGTCCTTTTCAAAAAATGAAAGTGAGGTACGCTAGTCAAACTTTTAGTGCAATCGTAGCAGCCAGTAAGCGTACAAGTATTGAAAGTGGTGTATTGTCACCTACTGCTAAAACAACTGTTATTGTTATGTTTATTGATTATATGGACAGATTATTGATATCTTAAATTCGAAACCTAAAGTAGGAAGTAAGGACTTCAATCGCCCATTTAAAAACACTACATCCCAAAGACAACACTTATTTTACATTTTAGATGCTTTTTAATGTATGCGTGTCTTGGAAACCGAAATTGTAAATGGTGAATAAGTGTCTAATGATGTTACACATAGAATTACATTTTTAAAGGGATGGCAAATTACTATAAATTCTTTGTTACAATTATGGGATGACATTAATAAACCACTTCAATATTCACTATGTACATATAGATTAAATCAGGATTGTTTGGAAAATCTATTTGGTAATTTTCGCAATCAAAATGGTAATAATGTGAATCCTTCCCCTATTCAATTTTTATGGACTACTAACCACATCCTGTGATAGACATAATCGAGATTAGGAATGAGAGATTCTCACAAGATCGGGGTATATAAGGGACTCGTGAACAGACCCATTTTCAGATGTGTTTTTAGTCTTGTTACGTATGCACCTTCACGCTACTTTATTTTATAATTATATTTTGGACTTATAATAATTTTATATGTGAATTAAATATTGGACTTAGAATTATTTTAATAAAGTTATATTTTAAAAGTCTAGAGTTCATTATTTCATATTATTTAAATTATCTAACATTGATTGAGAAGCTGTACACTTGAGGACTCTTCTCTCGTTGCACTGTCCGGTACTCCCATACCGGCACGCAACACTACTTAGTGATACTAGTAACCATAATTCTGGTATTGTTGAATTTCCAATGTAAGTATTTTTATTTAACTGATTTTTTTAATCGAGTGTATACTAAATAATTTAATTAATAAAAAACTCAATAAAATTTTACACTTTGTGCATAAAATTAATTTAATTTAAGTTAAGTTAATGACAATTTGTCAACTTAATTATTAACTTAATTGATGTATTTAAAACATATTAACTTAATTTTTTTAGATATTGATTAACTTGACTTAACTCAATTAAAAAATACCATTAACTTGAACAGCCTTGATTTATTGTAATAATTTTACTATAATTCAACTCAATGTTATGATTTTATGAACTTTTATTATTGTCAATAGCAATAAATTATTAAATTAATTATTTTATTAATTTATTGATATTTGGTGCTTAAATAGTTTTAAAAACAAGATTGCAGTAGTTATTTTAGCAATTTTATCATTTAAAATATTTTTGACAAGTTTTTATGCTTGCTTTGTTTAAATTTTCTATTCTCAATTCCCTAATTTAAAAAATTAGAATAGATACAGACATACTGTACAAAATAAAATAATTTATTGTGATAATTTTCTCAGTTCTTCTATCTGAGAAAATGTGAGTATGCCCCTTGCATTTAATATTTTTTTATTGTATTGGTTTTTATAGATGTGACAAGAGTTTATTACCTGCTTTAAAGGAATCCCAAGAGGACACAGATGATATTGATAAAAATAAAGATGATTATAGTATACTTTGTGCTGATTTACCAAAGTATTCAACTCAATATTATGAACTTTTATTATTGTTAATAGGAATAAATTATTAAATTATTAGTATTGATATTTGGTGCTTAAATAGTTTTAAAAACAAGATTGCATTAGTTATTTTAGCACTATTATTATTTAAAATATTTTTCCAAACAAACAAAATGAATTAAATATTTTAATTGTTACATTACTAATTATATATTGAAGTACTTACAATTAGTTAAAACAAATCAAATTGAATCAAAATAAATTAAACAAACTTATTTTGCATTTTCATTATTTAAATAGATTCAAATATATATAACTTAACCATATTAGTTTATATTATAAATATTTATTATTTTTAGATTTGAAAATAGTGAGCCTTGTTCTGATACTGTTGCCACGGTAGGTACAGGATGATCATAAAAATGATGTTAAAGATGTGAAAATATCAGGGTATGTAATATTTAAAATTAAAAATTATATCTACAGTTTTCACTGTCCCAAAATTAATTGGTTAATTTAATTTCTATTATCTTTTTTCTAATAGTGAAGAGGAAATATTTACCCTTAAAATATGATAACATAATATAAAGTATAATGACTTTAATTTTTACTTTTTGGTACTAATATTCAGGGGCGGATTTAACAATTTTCCGCCCCTATGCAAAATTAAATTTGCCGCCCCTATCTAAAAAAACTTACTACCTCTTTAATAAAATAACCTCAAATAAATTAATTTTTTCAATACCTACCTAATATGCAATTTTTGCTTATTATAGTATTACGAGACATTTCTTAAACAATAAGATAAGCTATAATACAATACTATCGTCGTTGTCGTAGACGAGTTCCTGGGAAAATATAAATATTATTTTGCTAAAAATAAACAAATACAAAATCCACAATTATGTACCTAATTTTACAAAATCAAAATAAATTTTCAACATAATTTTGCCGCCCTCCAAAATTTGCCGCCCTATGCGGCCGCATAGTTCGCAGTTCCCCTGCTAATATTGTTAGTTTTGTTGTTTATTAAACTAAAATGGTGATAATTAAATTATTATTTTTTAACTTTTAGTCCTGATCCTGCTTTATGGGATATTAATGATGATACTATAGAATTCATTTGTAAAAATGGATTTAATCAGGACTTAAATGCTGATTTTTCACGTTCTAAAAAGAAATATCAGTACGTACGTCGAGGCTAGTTTAGATCTCATTACCGATATCTTACTAAAGATTTGTTTACATCCACTTTGATCAATGGTGAAGTATGCCACAGAAACAATCTCTCTTATTCAGTCAGCACTGGTAAAACATTCTGTGTCAATTTTTCACTTAATGGTTTCTCAGACTGGAAACATAGCAATTTAGTGAAAAAACATGAAAATTCCGCTATGCACAAAACATGTATGTTTAAAACGAATCAACGTGTATCTGATTTAGGAAGAGTTGACTCGCAACTTATTCATAATATTCAAACTGAAACTAATTATTGGAAAAATGTACTCAGATGAGTATGTTCAGTGGTTAAAGCATTATCTAGCCATGGGTTACCATTTAGAGGTGGTAATGACAAATTTGAACCATCTGGAGAAAATAATGGGAATTTTGTCATGTCAATGCAATGAAACTTATTGCTGAACATGACCTTTTTTTATACAAGCATATATCAAAATATGGTAATCCTGGTAAATGACATACCTCTTATTTGTCATTTTTTACATATGAGCAGTTTATAAAAATTATGGCAGATAAAGTGATATGTACTATTGTAGCAGAGTTGAAAGCATCAACTTATTTTTCTATAACCATTAATTCAACACCAGATGTATCGAATACTGACCAATTATCTTTTATCATAAGATATGTTAGAAGTAATGGGGAACCTGTTGAACGTTTTTTGGGGTTTATCGAAAATGTTGGACATAAAGCTGAATCATTAGCAGAAGTAATTATTGCCATACTTAAAAAGCTTGATATTGATATAAAATTTCTAATAGGCCAATCCTATGATAATGCTGCTAATATGGCAGGTTCATTTTTAATTAGTAATTAGTAATTAAAGGAATGCCCGCACTGCTATGCTCTCAAATTCAAAAATGAGCCAGTCTGGATGTGTTGTGCGTCAGGAAAGATGCAACTACCTTAAATTGAAACACCACCTGAACCATTGAACGGTTTACTTATCGGTACAGATCCAGATTCTAACGTGTTCCTGAAGTCAATTAGAACATTCAATTCATGTTTTCAAATGACATCGTTCGGAGCAACAGAAATAGTTCGTAATACTAATGCAAATGGTCAACAATACAATTCTATACTACGGATTTTAGTACGTTAAGGTTAGGTTAGGATTATGTATTAATTGATTATATTAATCCACCGTATTATGTCAAACTTGGTATAACTTTGATACTTTATTAGATTTAAATCATACACTAAGGTACGTACAAACAGCACTAGGTCCGCGATCTACCGCAGTTAGATTGCCTACCTGATAATATACTGCTGTGAATCAGAATTTTTATTCCGGAGAGAAAACATAAGATAAATCTAGAACATCATCCACCGAATATTAAATAACGAGTTGAACAAAGTTAGAGTCATATAGAGTTGGTATATTTAACGAGCAACGAAGTGCACGGGATGAGCTAGTGATAATATAATTTCAAAACATATATTTCTTTTAAAACTTCAAGAATACAACTCATCTGAGTTAAGAGAATGTGCTAAAAATTAACGTGAAATTTATCATGAAGATCTTGACAAGTCATTTGATAATGAACGCATACATTTTCAATCAATATTGAAAACATTGGAAGATACACCAAAAACAATTCTTTAAATGAGTTTGTTTATACAAAATAAAGATCTTGTTACTATTTTTCCTTACATAAATGTAGTATTATGTTTATTTTTATGTACACCAATTTCAAATTGCTCAACTGAAAGATCTTTTTCTACCCTGAAACGAATAAAAAACTACCTTCGATCAACAATGACATCAGACAGATTAAATAGTTTTGGGGTGCTTTCAATTGAATCTGAACTGACACACTCTTTAGATTTCAGTGATGTAATCAATGCGTTTTCCAAACAACAAGCTAGAAGAAAAAATTTATAATTATCATGATGTTGATGATTTTTTTTTTTTTTTTTAGATTTATTATAATAATAAGTATTATTTGTGCAACTAATTAAAATGTACAAGCTGTTAAATGAAAAAAGTATTTATTTCTGGTTGTCTTAATTTAAACTACATCATGGGGGATTTTAACTTCACATGACTTCTATATGGCCTTTTTCTATGTAGAACAAAAAACAAATCATTTTGGTGTTTAAGCCCCCACCTTTTAGTTATGTAGGGGCGGCATTTTATGTTGCCCAAGGGCGTCAAATTTCTAAATACGGCCCTGCCTACGACATATACAATGTATAATACATTACAATTTGCAATTATGAAAGAGGTTCAAATAAATGAACATTTCAATAAATATCATGAATTCTAACCCAGACAGCAATTTTATATTACCACAATGTGTTTAACATATTTTCAAAGAAATATTAATATTGACACAATGTATTGGATTAGTATTTTTTATACTGTATAAATATGTTTTAAATGTTGTCACAATAACCCATGGCAGCTAAGAAAATATGGTCCTAATATTTCCATACAATATTTCAACAATAAATCTCCAAATATTGTAGCAATGTAAATTTTAGATATTGTAACAATGTACTTTTTGCACATTGTATCAACGTTTATTTTACACATTGTAGGAGTTTATTTCAGACAATATTGTATCAATGTTTCTTTTAAAATATATTTTACCACTTTTCCTATAAATATTACTATTATGTAAACTTAATATATTGTTGGAGCTTATCAAAATATTATAATAGCAATGTTTTTATTTTTAAATATTTGAACTATATCTCCTTAAATTTTCCAACACATGAATAATAAAAACTGTGGAAGCTCTTCCATTTTTAAACGTTATTTGTGAAAATATATGCTGTAATTAATTTTACAACAATAGTACTTTAAAATATATTTTTATGACAGTACCTTTCTTATAGTAGATAAAAAAAAAAAAAACATTTATATATTAATTATTATTAAATTTTATTGTAAAAATGATTACAAATATTTTAATCAGTTTTTAGTTTGATTTTTCTTTTTTTTTTTTCATAATCCTATTTGTTGCCGGCGCTAACCACTTTGCTGCAACACTGGAAATTTCATGATCAGGAGTTTCAGAAAATTTTTTGTCTTTCCTTAAGGCATCTGAAAAAAAAAATAACTAATTTAAAACCCAATTTCAATTAATAGATCCTATTAAAACAACTACTACTACAGAATCCTGATACAAATGTAAATACCCAATAATCTAATTCATCTATTTGAAATTCTGAAGGGAGTGATTAATGTATTGATTTTTATTTATTTATTGTGTGTCTGTCATCACATTTGATACAGTAATAAAGTAAAATATCCAAGACTTTACTACTTAGACTTAGATCCAGGATTATCCAACTTGCCCAGCCCTGAAAATATCCAAGACTGACAAATCATCTCTGATCTAAATCTCTTGATTCTTTGTATACAATGATGTATCATTGAATTCAAACAACCAATACAGGGGGACCTACTCTGCAATGATGAAAACTACTCGACACCTACTATACACCAGAGAGTTTCAGGTTTTTATTTTTATATTATAGCGGATTGACATATTGCAGTTCTAATTAATGACTAAAAATATTAATAAGGGCATTATTTTTGAAGCAGCTTATTATGATAATTTACTATCTTACTTATTTTATAAATAATTGTGTGAATATAAATATTTTTCTATAAAAAAAAGATACATTAGATAATATATTTAATTTAAAATATAATAGGTCAATTACTTTAATAATACAATTAGCAGATTTAAATATGGGCTATTCTGAATGTGACATTTATCAACAAGTAATTGTAAATAGTATTAAATAAGTATACTTTTCAAAAACAATATCAAAATGAATGAACAAAAACATTACCAAAAAGCAATTGACAACAGTTTAACCCGTAAAATTTGGATTTTCCTTTAAAACCTAAAAGGAATAATTCTGAAGAAAGGAATCTTCAAACATCCTTGACATCATACGCCGAATTGATTCTGAAATACTTTTCCCTACTAGTCTTGCCAAGAGTCCTACCTGAAATAAAATCATTATAACTCCATAAGAATAATATTTGAATAAAATAGCACATGCAAAAAATTCAGTTAGATACAGTGATATATATTTTTATTATACATATAAAAGATGAACCTCTTACTTTATTTTTCTTTATATTTGTGTCCGTCAAAAACTTTTCAATAACATTCAATTCTTCTACATTTGATATTGGCCATATCAACTCTTGAATATCCATAACATTATGTTCTGCATTAATAGAAGAAATGTTTGAAGTGTTGACTTCAATGCTTTGTATCATTGTTTTCAAGGAATCAATTGAATAAGAAAGTAGTTTTAAATCATATTTCAAATTTGTTAGCGAAGATTTAACAAAACTTACAAACTCTAAAAAAGAAAAAAATTTTAATATTTTTATTAAGATATTGGCCAAGTAAATTTTAAATTTTATTACCAGTATCATTATTTAAATGTTGCATTTGTACCAATTCATTAAATTTAGCTGAACTTTGAAATAAATTATCAAAACCTGTTGAACCAAATATGTGAAACAGAAAATTAGGTATATATAAATATGAGTTACTAAGAGTTAAATTATTTATTTTCAAGAAAAAAAAAGATCAAATGTTATATAATAGTAGATAGTTTTAAAATATTTAATGAATCTTTATTTACTTGAAACTTTAGACTGAGATTTCTGAATTTTTTTAGTTTCGATACAACCATCAGAAATAAATAGCCTTTTTTTAATCTTATTGATGTCTGGAGTTTTATGTGTGAATGCTTGTCTTATGTATTGGTCGTCATTTAAATGTTGAGACTTAGGAACTTCACTTGAAACTACCTTCCATAAGCCAACTGGACTTTTGATAATATTATTAAACTGATCATCTGAAAATTAAATTATTTAAATTTAGATTAAATTGATTTTATTCACTGTAGGTTAAAAAAACTAACTCATTTCATTTTTATCATTATTTGGAGGCTCATATGTCTTATCAATGTCACTGTTGTCTTCGTTATCCATAGTTTCATCACTATTTTCTATTAAATTAAAAATAATATTTAAAATAATAATATTAAAGATGGAATTTTTAAGTCAAATACCTGCCAAAACTTCATGATCTGCCAATTTGATAGTTGTAATTCTTTTATTATACATTGTATGTGTGCTTTTAGACTGACTGTTATTCATAACTTCATCATTTTCATATCCTAATGATTGACCAATAAGTACAAAAATTATATTAAAATAACCCAATATTAATGTGTCTTTAAGACTGGAGTTACCTGACAAAACATGACTCCTTAATTCTATAGGTTTGTTTTTTGTATTAGTGATTGACTCTGAACGGCTATTCGATTGATTTTCAAATATAATTTCATGACTTTCATTACCTAAACATCAAAATTCAAAAATTATTTAACAAATATATACATAGTTATAAACAGTATATTTTTAAATAAAGTTGAAATAATAAAAATTGTAGCAGAACATTATTATGATTTATCAGCCTTTTTTTTTTTTTTTACTTTTGATTGTTTCTGGTAGTTGGCTATTAGAATGACTTTTATGGATATTTTTGATTTCATTTTCATCATCATCATTATCTAAGAAAATACAAAATTGTTAAACACATATTATTTCAACAATTTTCTATAGATATGTAAGGTTTAAAACAGAAACCAGTTAAAAAAATAAATAAAAAAAAAAATAGATTAAGCACCTGAAAAAACTGGAGGGCTAATAGATTTAAGTTTGTTGGAACGGCTGTTATGATAATTTTCTTCAGCTGAAGATAAGTCTGATGTAAATTGAGCTTTTCTTGCTCTTTTTTAGCATCAATGTAGGATTCTAAAAATTAAAATATATAAAACAATATATTTATTTAAAATCTTAGATAATAACTATAGCAAACAACAATAAATTATCGCCAAATACACTCACTTATAGGGTTTTTAGTGTGGATTATTCTTGCTTTAAAATAATCATAATCACATTTGTTTGGAATTGCTCTCCTTTGAAGTAACAAGTATGCATTTTTAGCAGATGTTTTTGGCCAGGCACAGTACCCATTTTTCCACCAATGACTTGGAACTGCACTCACAGAATTATCCTTAGTGAAATGAACAATTGACCACATTATAACACTTCTGAAACAATAAGATATATATAATAATAAAATATTTGTACAACTATAGTATTACATATATAGTCAACTTATATAGGCATCTAGGCAGGTATATTAAATATTTATATGTACTAGATATTTAATTATTATAAATTACCATATTGATAACAAATTAAACTCATCAAGTTTGGATTATTATAGGTACTAGAATTATTAGCACAGAATAAGTTACATTAAAATAATAGTACCTAACCAGGTAGGTAGTGTATAAGAAATACTTATTTTTTATTTATTATTATAGGTAGTTAATTAATTATTTTTATTTTTATTATTATATTTATAAATATTATATAAGTAAGTAAAATATAAAAGTGAAATTATTTATTTAGCTATAGCTACTAGTTCATTAATTTGAAACAGAAAATTATTGTGAGAATGTAAAATGGGTCCAATACTTAAAACTAGTAGAATACAAGGTAGATACCGAAAATCTACTTACCAGTTTATTACGTTCGTAGATCTCAAAACAGCAGGACAACAAGTGCAGAGATGTCGATGCCAAATGCCGATTATTATTCATAAAATATCAAGAATCACGATTCAAAATCGAGACAAAATTACAAATAACAATTACAAAATTAAAATAACAATATCGGACGATTCACTATAGGGTAGGGAGAAGTGAGAGGGATACTCGTTGTCGTCGCGGCGCGGCGGACGCGACGTATCCGTGGGAAAAACCAGATAAATCATAAATAGTAAACTATAAATGGACTCGCAACGACACAACACGGACTAAAATAATGTAGAACTTAATGTATTGTGGACTGGGGTATTCATTTTTAACTTTTACGTCATACGAAATTCGACAGAAGTAAATAGAAATATTATTACAACAAAGTGTAAACTTTTCTTTTTTCGACTTCGTGTCTCGCAGCTATTATGTAATGACATGTTCATCTATTTTAGTCTTGATGGTAGATTAACTATATTATTAAAATAGTATCAATACCATTTAAGTAGTTAGGTTAAAACTTACATTGTAAAAAAGAACTGGACAAGTACTCTCTCTGCTGTACAGTAGAGGGTGGAGTGGACCTCGTTCATAGGATAGGTGATAAGTGATGTCTTAAAATCTTATATGATTATTATACTTTTATTATTATATTATTTAATAATTATACGACATCAAAAAAACGTTTTCTTCGTAATATTATTTTTATAATCAAAATTTGATGATAACGCGGCACGGCACACACGCATGGCACCGTGAATCGGTTGTTGTGCGGCCTAGGTGGTTTTTTTTATATAAATCTATTTTTAAATATACATATAATAATTTATTCGTAGTATTGTTCTTACAACCAGTGGCGCCGAAGTAAAAAAAAAATATGTAGGACACACATTTAGTGTTTAACCCTCCCCCCTATATCAGGAACAAAAAATAAATTACCTGACCTACATAAATACGATATGAATAGTATGATATTTTTATGAACATTTTATAACCCCCCCTCCTCAAATTATTATCCTGTGTTTCACCTGCCCACTCAACACCCATTAATTTGTTAGTTTATTCTACCAAAATAAATAGATTTACATTTTTAAAACCTAATTTACATTAAAAAATCATGTTAAATTCATTTATTTTGTAATTAATTATTATAGTTATAACTGACTAATTTTGATTGAAAAAAATAAACAAAAACCTTTTCTTAACAGAAAACGATTATATTACCTACATAAATAGTTTACATTTGAAGTTTTATCAATGTTTCTGTATTCTACTCTTCTGTAATACTATAAAATAATAAATTGGCGGATCAACATTTTTCGATCGTTTCGCTTGCTTAAACTTCTAATTTTTACCCACTTTCATAACCCATAACATTAATTATTGTAAATACATTCAACAATGTCCAGGGGGGGGCGATCGCCCCTATCGCCCCCCCCCCCTTGTATACGTCCCTGTATAACACAAATTATGGTTAATTTGAATACATATTAAATAGCATTTATAAGTTTTTATCCACATAATTAATATACAATGTGTTTGGGTAAAAGAAAATATTTTATTTTTTGATTGAAATTATTAGGTATATGATTTTGATATGTTGAAATAGGTATATAGTTATATTGGTTAATGGTTAGGTTAAGTTAATAATAATTTAAGACGATCAACGAATTAAGTAAACGTACTGGATGACTAGGAAGAAAATGTGGTAATAATCTACGGAATTTATACACTTTCAAAATTAAAACGTAAATTGTCTTTAGGTGAAACAAAGTGGCGATGCATTGCAAAACGTAAAGAGCATTTTTGGAAAACGATAGTCGAGAAAAAAATATTACTGAAAAAAATGAAAGCCTGGGCACAATTTATTACATATAGAAATGCTTACCTGAAAATTATTGAGAGCAATTTACAGTTTTTTAATCTTTGTCAATAGCAATTTACATTTGTCACAATTAATCCTCTATTATTATAATAGTCAATACGTTTTTACGTTATTATACATATAATAATGAGCTCAAACTGTGAACAACACAGTATTAAATTAACATTAATTTACCTGACAGCGCGAGTATTAAAATTATTCTACTATTTTCAAATATTATAATTTTGAGGGAAGTATCACATATTTAGTTTAACGAAGGTTTAACGTTGTTCAAATGTTGTCACTATGAGAAATACCATATTTTCTATAAAACATCAAAAACATAATTCTACAACCATATAAAATGGTCATTACTACAATGTTTTTAAAGTAACGTTGTTTAAATGTTGTCACTTTATGGGAAATACCATATTTTCTATAAAACATAAAAAACATATTTCTACAATAACTTTTAATAAATATCATAATAATGTTTCCAAAACAATGTTGTCCTAATGTTATGGGCAACAGGAAATAAATAAAAAACATTGCCACAATATGTTTTAGAAAAATATTGACAGCAATATATAAAAACCATATTTTCACAATGTTAATATGTTCCAAATGCTGTCTGGGAATGTTTTATATATTGAAGCGTTCATTTATCTAAACCAGTGGCTTAAAAATCAATATAATATTTTGAAAAAAATATGACATAAAGGAAATACCAATCTTAACAGCTAGTAGAAATTTCAAAAATCTGTGACTTATACTTTTTGAATTATAAAAAATATTTAAAATCGTTTGAGGATAAATCGCTATTTTATGCAATTTCGTAAATATTTAAATTTCAAACAGTCATAAAATTTTTTCCTCAAATTCCGGTAGAAATTTTTTTAAAGATTTTTGAAGAGTAGCTTATAGATAACCTAGTGTTAAAATTTTGAACCTAAAGTATGAACAGAAAAAATTTTATGAATTTTTATCTACAAAATAACTTGCAAATTATCGTGATTTTTACATATTTCGTATGAATTGGAACTTTGAGCACTTATAAAAAAAAATTGTGACTTACTTTACTTTTTTTATCAGTTAAGGAAAAACTTATAAGAAACCTTGTATTAAATTTTCAAGATTTTCTGGGCAGCCAAAAAAATTTTATCGTTATTTAAAAAAAAAATACTTAAAAAAATTGAAAATTTCAATTGTCTATAAATAGCTCAATAAAAGTCAAAATACTTTGAAAATTTAATGGTGTATAGAGAACGCTAATCTAAATATTTGGTGAAAATTTCAAGTATTTACATTGATTAGTTTTTGAGTTATAGTAAAATAAAAAATTTGATTACGTCGAAAACTGGTTTTGCGTAAAAACTCCCGTTTTTCCCAAATTTTTTTATGGTTTTTCCCGTCGCATTTAAAAAATATTGGACATTTATTATTTTTGACATCCCAAAGTACCAAAAAGATTCACTTTCCTTTCAGAAAAGTTGCTACATAAGGCAATCGAAGCATTTTTACTGCCCCAAATCGTGTCGACATACACAAAAAAAAAAAAAAAAAAAAAAAAAAAACACACATCATTGTAAAATCAATACATTCTTCACTCCGTTCAGAATCTAAAATAAATAATTGTTAACTAAATGATTATAAAAATGTTTTATAATAACTAATAATTAAGTAAAATTATAATATTTATTTTGTATTATTTTTCAATTGATTATTTAAAGCTGTTATATGGAAATATAAATAATAAATTTAAAAAAATATTATTTGTAATAAATTGTATGAAGTTATTTATTTTACATTTTCTTTTATTGTAACTACACAATTCACAAAATATATAATTCAAAACTCTTCAAACTTTATTCAATTCTGTAATACTTATTAGTTTATAGTCCGTTATTACTAATAAGTTAATGGTTTAAGTGAGTTATTAAATCAAAAATTGATTTATAAATAATTTACTGATTTACCGGAACATAATTTTTTTTTTTATGGTATAATATGGTCACACTGATTTCCTCCAAAAAACTGGCGAATTCGTTCATAAAATTTCCGTATGCTTCTAATGTAATTCTTTATCAGTGTCCATTCTGATTTATCTATTCCGTGTTATCATCATGGCGTGGCGATGCGCAGTCGCGAAAACGTACGTGCAGAAATATTGTAGTTTAACATTTCTTAGAAAAGTCCTAAAAATCTATATTATTTCATTTTGAATAAAAATTATAGGAGAAATTCTGTGTTTAATATCGATACTAGAAATTGAAAAACGCGATTAACACGCATTTCGTCTTTTATCGGTACAAATGCAACGACGCGTTGTGCGCGTGATTCGTCCGAAACGTAATTCAATAACTATTAACCATCGTCTATTATAATCAATTTAGTATGACGCTCCCTGTACGTAATTCGTCCGCAATATTATTTTAGTAGTGTAAAGTATCGTTTATATTACGCTAATGTTGTTACGTGCCACCGGCTCGATTTCAACTTGTGCAGTCGATGATGTATTTAATTTAATAAAATGTGAGACTTTAACTTTTACAATACGTTTATTTAAATAATTCAATGTGTTAAAACAATTCATAAAACAGAGTGACGTGAAGTTGCTTGCAGTTCCGTGACTAGAACTCATCTGATTTATGGTTGATTCGGACCCTATTTTGTATGGCTCGATTGACGTCATAGGAAAGCTGCACCCGGTTGTTTGGTGATTTCCAGGAATAGGTGTGTGACCTTACACGATGCTTCGTAGAAATACTGCACCCGGTTATCTAGTTAGTTCCTTTTTATGGTACTGTGGACTCGTTGCCCTTGCTAATTTGTTAATCTCCAGGAACAGGTGTATGACTTTATACGATAATACCTTATTCGTGGAAATTCTGCACACTGTTTAGTGCTGAATCTAATTTTAATACTTTACACTTTAATAGTTTATAATACACATGATTACGATTAATATAAGGTTTATATCATTATTCCCCGTATTCTAAATATACATGTGGTCATATTATATTATACGATGTATGGAGGCCCATAACAATGTATATCACGAATCTGACGCGTGGTTCATCACCAAAGTGTTAACATTTATAAAAGTAAGTGCTTTCACACATGATAAACATAAAAAATTTATAAAAATTGTTACATTTTCAAATAATCTGTGTATTCAGTTAAGGTTTAAATTGCGCGCCATTGCAGTCACGGGCAACGATCCGACGGATAACAATGCTTGTTCTGATAAGATTCGTGCCTGTGCGTGTGCGTGCGTACGCGTCGCGTCGTTGAGTTTATAGTGTTATTTGTTGACGTTCGCGCATTCAGTCGTTCATAATAACACCTCTTTGTTTGCTTACAGTCGTTCAAAATCGTCACACGCTCGTCGTTTGTTCAGTTGTTGTGGTGATTCTCGTGCGTTTGACATAGTTTTGTGTGCATGTGATCCGGTGAGTTGATGCAAGGTCAATTATTGTTTATGGTTCGTTTTTGCGGAGATAATTGCGTTCGGAACGGCCATAATGGCAGCGGTGGTAAATACTATATGATTCTTATTATTATAATGATTATTATTATTATTATTATTATTATTATTATTATTGAATATTGTTTTTATTCCTATTGTAATTATTATTCATCGATAGTAAAGCAAAAGTTTCAGTAATATCAAAATGTATCAGTAGGTGTACACTTTTATTTAACAATGCTAAGACTTATGTTGTTAGATATTATAATCAAGTATGTTCATTACATAAATTTGTTTATACAGTCCACATGCCATTTTATTTGATTTAATATTTATTTATC
Organism: Sipha maydis; assembly: GCA_034509805.1. Taxonomy (NCBI): domain Eukaryota; kingdom Metazoa; phylum Arthropoda; class Insecta; order Hemiptera; family Aphididae; genus Sipha; species Sipha maydis. The sequence goes on along the minus strand of JASXSY010001896.1, from coordinate 50,605 downwards.
TGGCCTATTGATTTTTGCCTTTTTTATATTATTTATCTCAACACCAGTTTCATTCAGTACCAAACCTGTCAATAAATAGTGATAAACACTATTCATAAAAAAAAAGACGGTCACTGAGAAATAATTTTTGTCAACGTACAATTACATTAAATGTATTTCATGAGTATATTTGAAATAAATGACTCACTGAATAAAGTGTTATTTAATAATATGTTGTTGATTTTTCAGTCATATAGCCTTGTTTAATTTATAATTCATGATTATATATTTTATATTTATCGACATGGGCGTAGTTAGATATAATTATCTGTGACGGCTATATAGAACTAGAAAAATGTATTCCAAAATTCTGTTTTATTTGAATAAAAAGGAAGAATAATATTTTCAAGTAAAAATAGTTTATATATGACTCATTATTAATCTGCATTTTATTTAAAAATACCAAAAGATAAAACTATCAAAATTTAACTATTAAATCAAACTTAGAGTCTGTATTTCCTTGCATTCATATTATATATAATATTATATATAAAAAATAATAAATAAAATTAGAAGTATAATTTCAGATAAAATATTTTAAATGGAAGTAAAGATCATAAGAGGCCTGCAAAAATGTTTTTGAGGACTATAGCCTCCCTATGGCTCAATTCATACTACACCTATGTTTAACAAAATATTCAGAATATCAGATTTTGTAAAATTGTAATCTGATCATAAACGAATTCTTTTAAATCACATTTTATTTCTATTATAGAACAAACTAAATAATTTGTTTAAATGCAGTTATCATTAAAACTACTTATTTCAAGAATATCCTATCACATTATGATAAATGCATGGACTGCCATGAGATCCCAAATGGAATAGTCGTATTCAATTTTTTCAGTGGATTATTTTAAAAATATAATAATTTACTTGAAATTGTACAAACATTTTTTTCAAATACTTACTTGTTTTATAATATATGTATTTAAATAGAGTAAGAACTCAGTTTGGATATCGTAGGACAATGTCACCTAAATTTTTTTTTTCTTTTCTCATTACATTGAGGTTCAAATCGACCTTTCAAGTAAAAATAAACATTATAAATAGGACATAAAATTGAATCTTATCTTCAGTTTATTTATAATATCAGTTAAATATAAAAATATTACATTTAGAATATAAAATAAATTAATAACAACATAATATTAATTTTTGTTCAATTATATTGAGCATTTTTTTACTCTTTGGTAAAAAATAAGTATTTATAATAATAAAACAACAAATGTACAAAAATATGAACAAAATTAGTAGTTATTTAATATTTATACCAATATTTTGCCCTGAATTGTAAGAAAATCATGTAGTTATGGTATTAAATGCATTTGTTGCGTGCCAACCGTTTGATCGTATTTCAATGATACCTCCAGTCTGATCAACGCTCAGATGTGGATAGATGTAAATAATTACTATTAGTTGTGGTTAAAGTGCTTTATTTAAACTTAGTTCAATAATTAAATAATTTATGTGATTTATTCTAAGTACAATTAAACTGTTTAAAAATTATTCCAAGTCCAAATAATTTAATAAGCTGTTTGAGATTTTAAGTCCTGACCATAATATACACTAGTGTGAAGGTGCTCAGTGTCGCATAGAAGGAACTCATCTGATTTGCTCTTGTTTTCTGGGTCTCTTAAATACTCGACATCTATAAAGAGTGACGAAAATCTCGTGCCCAAACCATATCTACTGACTGCTGTGTATGAGATTATCGTGTAATTCTATGTGGTCATTTATGTATAAAATATGAATATGCCATCCAGGATGTAGTATGTTATAATATATTTATCTAATTCCTCTCCAGATGTGGTTATCTAGTCTTGTCTTACCTTATTATATTGCAATAAATATTTGTAATATATTGTTGCGTTCCGACAATTCAATAGGGATGGTAGAGGATTTAATTAAAACATTGACTCCAAATTAAAGTTACTACTTTTATTAAAATAATGTACGATAAAAACATTCACAATATAGAGTGGCGTGAAGGTGCTTTCTGTGTTCGGACTTAAACACATCTGACTTTTGGTCTGTTGAGGACCCCCTTATATACTAAGATCTTATGTGAAACTACTTATCCCGGATATGATTTAATTATAAACATGTTTATTTAATATATCCATTTATGGGCATTAGATAGTTTAAACCTTTAGTAGTTGGCCTCGTTAGTTTGGCAATATACACGGTATCTTCGCTATTCTTACGTTAATTTATTTAATACGCAATATTACTGAGTGCCCAACCTAGTGACGTGTCACTAGGAATATTCCCCAAGGAATGTTCTCAGAATATTCCCCAGCCTCTCGAGAAATTTCTTTAAAAAAAAATTAAGTGGGAATAGAATGACAGTCTATACTACTGTACATCAGCTGTACTCTGTACTAGAGTAACAGTATTAATTAGCGTGTTTTGTTCACATCAATTGGCTAAGCTGCTTTGTTGACTAACATAATATTGATAAGCACTATATTAGATTATAGAATAATTTACATAGTTTTATACTTTTAATTTCTGTTACCATATTACTGTAAATTAATTTTTTGTTTCACACTTCACAAACTTCCTAACATTTGTGTTACAATTTGTTGTGTTTAAATCTAGTGTATGTGTTAGTACCTATATAAAGTTCGTTATTTGTTTGTTGCTACTTGCAAATCAAATTTTTTGTTGAAATGCCTGGTGGTAAAAAGAAATTGACATGTTGGTCATATTACCTAGAAAAAACTGTAAAAGTCAAAAATATATTTGAATGCTGTTATTGCAAATTTCAATGTTCTTGTAAAAATGCCACTAGAATGATCATGCATTTAATAAAAAACACTGTAAAAATTGCCCATCCGAAGTTATAAAGAAAATTAAACCAGCTAAAGATACACATATATTACAATTACATAGCATAGAAGATAATGATTATGTGGATAATTTATTAATCATGATATAGAAGTACATGTATAAGTAAAAGTTATTCAGTATTTCAGTATGTTTATTTTTATTTATTACATAAAATAAAAGTTGGATAATTCATTTTGTAATCACTGTACAAATTTCAATTAAAAAATGAAATTATAGTTACTTAGTAACATTTTTTTAAATAATAAAAATTATAATATCAGTAAAGAACTGTAATTGGGATCATTAACAGCCATAAGTTTAATTTAAAACTGAAAATTATGATCAATACCTATTTAAAATCTTATTATATTCCCAAAAAATTCCCGGTGTTGGGAATATTCCCAGGAAATTCCCCGGGGAAATTCCCAAAACTATATTCCCTGGAATTTGCCCATCACTAGCCCAACCCTATTTTGTTAGTGGCTAGTTTACTATTTTTACATTCTACAACCTTTCACATGTCACTCATATTAATGATACTTTTGAGAATGTGTTCATGTAACATTTAAGATTTACTTATTATTCATAACCCCTTGTTCACCTTAATGACCTTGGGACCTTAACCATACATGTCCGTAACACCTCCGCACGAAAAGAAAGATTTCCGGCGTTAGATGGAAATCTTTTACAATCTTTTACGATGTTTCATATTACAATAATTTATTATAACAGTTTCTATTACAGAAATTACAATGTTTTATTCTTGTATTATAGTTAGTTATTGGTCGCGTAAAATTATTCTGATTTGGCGGTCTATTATTATATTGATTATTTGATTGTGGTATATTTCTACACGCATTTGCTAAATGATTTGTTCTATTACATATAAAACAATGTTTAATATTTTTATTATTATTATTTTCTCCTAACATTCTGTTATTATTATTTTGATATGTATTTGGTTTGTTATAACGGTTGTAATTATTTTTATTATAATTATTTTTTTTATAATTATTATTATTATGTTTATGTTTATTTGTTTTCTCATATATTTCTTTATCATTTTTATATTCTAACTCTTCATTTTTTGCTATTTGTTCTGCTAATTCTAGTGTGTTTGGATTTCTTGCTTTAACTAGTAATTTTATTGATTTAATTAATCCCGATATATATGCTGATAAAGTTAAATCTTTTAAACTATTTCGAATGGTTTGTATTTCACTTTTTTGTTTTCCTATTGTGCTTGCGTCACACAATTTATAATATAAATTTTCTACTCTATTATTATAATCATTTACGCTTTCATTATAACCCATTTTTACCGAATTTAACTGTACATGTAGAGATGATGCTGTACGTTGAGATTCCAATGAATCCGTTAAATATTTTTTTATATTTGCCCATTTACTTGTGTCTTTATATTTTATTAATTCTAATGGTTTCCCACGTAATTTAGTCGTAATATATTTTATTAATAATGGTTGTTCGAGCTAGTTGGTAACACCACCCGCAGTCCATACCCCGCCCGTCGTCTCGCCGTCATCGCTCCAACGCCGAACGCTCGGACCGGTACGGCCGTTGCGAACTTTTCGCTGTTGCGTCGGTCGGTGGTTGTAATCGTCGTCGGCTGGACATCGTGTTGCGTGCGTCGAGCGACCGTTGTCTCGTGTGCCGCCATTTTTTCTTGTGATTGATATTATATTTTTCACGTGCGTGTCGTTACGCCTTTTATATTTTTCTTCGCGCGCGTGTATCGCGGCCACCTTTTAAATCGCGTAACGCGTGATTCGCCGCACTTATTGTGGGCCATCGTGCCGCCGTGCAACGCGGTTTGGCGTTTGTGCCGTGTGGCGTGCGTTCGCCGTTCCATTTGCCGTACGACGTGTTGGGTCGTGTTGTACCCCGTATATCCGGTAGCGTGATAAACATATTGTGCGACCGTGTGTTTTTTCCGTCATACGCTCGTCCTTTCATTGTACGATTTTGAATACACCTCGTGCGCGAGATTCATTGTTTTCATCTACTGGAGTCGGTATTTTGTATTCTGTTAATTATTATTATTATTCTGTTTATTATATGTTATAATTATTATCATTATTAATTCCCCCCACTTGGTCGCCCGTCCGATTATTATATATTGTTAATGTATCAATAGTACGTCGGTGCTACACGGCCCGACATTCATTTACAAAAAATTGCGTTTTGATTTATTTTTATATTTATAATTCACCTTTCCTGACGTTGCGTCTAAACAATGGTAAATGTTTTTCATCTATCGCGTTTACTGCTAAATCGCATGCATTTATGAACGTAAAAATGTCCTCTTCTCTTTTACATTTAGCTATTAATTTTAATGCTTCATCTAATGATATGATCATTTTATTTGTTATTTCTTTTGATTCTGCCATTATTTCTCTACTTTTTCTCTCAAATTTTAATTCTATATGCTCTATGTCTGTTTGACTTCTAGTTCCTATTCTTCCTTTTGAGTCTAATTCTTTATCAATTTTCTCTAACGTTTCTTTTAATAACTTTTTATTTTCTTCTAATTCTCTTTTCAATGAAGTAGCTACTTCCATAGTAGGTTTTACTGATTCACTAGTATCACTCATAAAATCTCAATATAATATAATAATTCTCATTTAATTATTCTTTTAATTCAATATTTCACATATATTTATTTTCTTTTATTTCAATAATATTTCACATATATTTATTCTCTTTTATTCTCATATAATAACTCATGTATATTTATTCTCTTTTTATTCTCATATAATAACTCTTATAATCTCAATAATCTCATATATTTTTCAATGACTCAATATAACTTTATAATTCTCTTTATTTTCATTTATATATTATATTCTTAATAATTCACAATAATTATCAATTATTTTCATAGCACTCTTCACTTTTCATTACAATGGGTTATCTAAGTCCAAGGGAGATGGTTTATTTTATGTCACGGATTCTCACAATAATTTTATAATTTTATTTTTATTTAAAAAATAAATAATTTTATTATTTTTTACTTTATTGACTTATTATTTTAATTTTCATAATTTTTCTTGATTCTGCACCCTTTTATATGTCAACTTAATTAAAATAATGCTTACAGTGAAGCTATGGATGACATAATTGTTACTTTACTGTTTTTTGTCGCCATTTTCCTCTTCTTTTGATCAACTGCAGTACGGTTCTTTTTCTTTCCGGAGTTGACGAAGTTGAAAGTGTGTACAATTTTTCTTCTTCGACGGTGATCAGCTATGAAGTGACTGCCTCCGTGAATTGAATTTGAAAATTCTCTTCATAAAGAACTACCGACTGCGCCAAATTTGTGTTGCATGCCGTCGAATCAATAGGGATGATAGAGGATTTAATAAAAAAGATTGACTTTAAATTAAAGTCACTACTTTTATTAAAATAATGTACGATAAAACATTCACAATATAGAGTGGCGTGAAGGTGCTTGCTGTGTCCGGACTTAAACACATCTGACTTTTGGTCTGTTGAGGACCCCCTTATATACTAAGATCTTAGGTGAAACTACTTATCCCGGATATGATTTAATTATAAACATGTTTATTTAATATATCCATTTATGGGCATTGGATAGTTCAAACCTTTAGTAGTTGGCCTCGTTAGTTTGGCAATATACACGGTATCTTCGCTATTCTTACGTTAATTTATTTAATACGCAATATTACTGAGTGCCCAACCTAGTGACGTGTCACTAGGAATATTCCCCAAGGAATGTTCTCGGAATATTCCCCAGCCTCTCGAGAAATTTCTTTAAAAAAAAAATTAAGTGGGAATAGAATGACAGTCTATACTACTGTACATCAGCTGTACTCTGTACTAGAGTAACAGTATTAATTAGCGTGTTTTGTTCACATCAATTGGCTAAACTGCTTTGTTGACTAACATAATATTGATAAAATAAAATTACAATGTAACAGCTGTCAACTCAAATTTTTAAAGAGCATAAAATCGTGTAAACTCTTGTTATTGAAACACTTATTTTTTAACTAATATTAGATAACCGTAACCTGATTTTGTATTAACTATTTATATATACAATTTTATATTAATTTCCGCATCTTTAATTGTTTTTTCGCTTGATTATCATTGTTTCCACAATTATATTTTTTTTTTGCTTTTTGAAAAAGTTTAGAATGGTCAAATATTGAATAAACATTAATTTAGGACATCAGTTAAATACACTATGTATCGAGATCAGATAATTCTGACTATTTTCCTAAATTTCGATGTACATTTACATATTCGGAAACTATAATAATTTTACATCTTTAGAATTTATGTAAACATTTAATTAAACATAAAATTTAAGTTTTAATTTGAATTTGTACTATTTAAGGATGTGCTGATTTAAGATATGGTAATAGTAAATTAATATATATTGATCATTCGAATGTTATAGAAATACATTCTTATAATTTCTTATAATTTCTTATAATTTTAATAAGAGTTATTTTTCTTTTTTAGATGATGTTTCCGATGTCGTTATAATGCTGATGTCGAATTTCGTTCCTGTGCCGACTTCCAGTGCGTCAATATATCCTAATATAGTTTTCTGGAAAAATGTGATTTGCAAATGAATCTCTCTTTAAGTACGACTTATATATATATATAAATTATTATCAATAGTTAACACAATCATTGTCAATAGTTTTTCAATAATTGTTACTTCATTATAATTATTTGTAAATTTCTCGCATCATCGATGATTCGTTAAAAAATAACAATGTATCAGCTGTCCACTCAAATTTTTAAAGAGCATAATTTCGTGTAAACTCTTGTTTTTGAAACTCTTATTCTTTACCTAATAATAGAAGACCGTAACGTGATTTTATATTTAACTATTTTTAAATTCAATTTTACATTAATTTACGCATCTTTAATTGTTCTTTCGCTTGATTATCATTGTTTCCACAATTATATTTTTTTTTTGCTTTTTGAAAAAGTTTAGAATGGTCAAATATTGAATAAACATTAATTTAGGACATCAGTTAAATACACTATGTATCGAGATCAGATAATTCTGAATATTTTCCTAAATTTCGATGTACAAATACATATTCGGAAACTATAATAATTTTACATCATTAGAATTTATGTATACATTTCATTAAACATAAAATTTAAGTTTTAATTTGACTTTGTACTATTTAAGGATGTGCTGATTTAAGATATGGTAATAGTAAATTAATATATATTGATCATTCGAATGTTATAGAAATACATTCTAATTGAGCACTTCACATGGTTCTATTTGAGTTTTTGATATAGAACAATTTCTTATAATTTTATTAAGAGTTATTTTTCTTTTTTAGATGATGTTTCCGATGTCGTTATAATGCTGATGTCGAATTTCGTTCCTGTGCCGACTTCCAGTGCGTCAATATATCCTAATATAGTTTTCTTGAAAAATGTGATTTGCAAATGAATCTCTCTTTAAGTACGACTTATATATATATATAAATTATTATCAATAGTTAACACAATCATTGTCAATAGTTTTTCAATAATTGTTACTTCATTATAATTATTTGTAAATTTCTCGCATCATCGATGATTCGTTAAAAAATAACAATGTATCAGCTGTCCACTCAAATTTTTAAAGAGCATAATTTCGTGTAAACTCTTGTTTTTGAAACTCTTATTCTTTACCTAATAATAGAAGACCGTAACGTGATTTTATATTTAACTATTTTTAAATTCAATTTTACATTAATGTACGCATCTTTAATTGTTCTTTCGCTTGATTATCATTGTTTCCACAATTATATTTTTTTTTTGCTTTTTGAAAAAGTTTAGAATGGTCAAATATTGAATAAACATTAATTTAGGACATCAGTTAAATACACTATGTATCGAGATGAAATAATTCTGACTATTTTCCTAAATTTCGATGTACATTTACATATTCGGAAACTATAATAATTTTACATCATTAGAATTTATGTATACATTTCATTAAACATAAAATTTAAGTTTTAATTTGACTTTGTACTATTTAAGGATGTGCTGATTTAAGATATGGTAATAGTAAATTAATATATATTGATCATTCGAATGTTATAGAAATACATTCTTATAATTTCTTATAATTTTATTAAGAGTTATTTTTCTTTTTAGATGATGTTTCCGATGTCGTTATAATGCTGATGTCGAATTTCGTTCCTGTGCCGACTTCCAGTGCGTCAATATATCCTAATATAGTTTTCTGGAAAAATGTGATTTGCAAATGAATCTCTCTTTAAGTACGACTTATATATATATATAAATTATTATCAATAGTTAACACAATCATTGTCAATAGTTTTTCAATAATTGTTACTTCATTATAATTATTTGTAAATTTCTCGCATCATCGATGATTCGTTAAAAAATAACAATGTATCAGCTGTCCACTCAAATTTTTAAAGAGCATAATTTCGTGTAAACTCTTGTTTTTGAAACTCTTATTCTTTACCTAATAATAGAAGACCGTAACGTGATTTTATATTTAACTATTTTTAAATTCAATTTTACATTAATTTACGCATCTTTAATTGTTCTTTCGCTTGATTATCATTGTTTCCACAATTATATTTTTTTTTTGCTTTTTGAAAAAGTTTAGAATGGTCAAATATTGAATAAACATTAATTTAGGACATCAGTTAAATACACTATGTATCGAGATGAAATAATTCTGACTATTTTCCTAAATTTCGATGTACATTTACATATTCGGAAACTATAATAATTTTACATCATTAGAATTTATGTATACATTTCATTAAACATAAAATTTAAGTTTTAATTTGACTTTGTACTATTTAAGGATGTGCTGATTTAAGATATGGTAATAGTAAATTAATATATATTGATCATTCGAATGTTATAGAAATACATTCTAATTGAGCACTTCACATGGTTCTATTTGAGTTTTTGATATAGAACAATTTCTTATAATTTTATTAAGAGTTATTTTTCTTTTTTAGATGATGTTTCCGATGTCGTTATAATGCTGATGTCGAATTTCGTTCCTGTGCCGACTTCCAGTGCGTCAATATATCCTAATATAGTTTTCTTGAAAAATGTGATTTGCAAATGAATCTCTCTTTAAGTACGACTTATATATATATATAAATTATTATCAATAGTTAACACAATCATTGTCAATAGTTTTTCAATAATTGTTACTTCATTATAATTATTTGTAAATTTCTCGCATCATCGATGATTCGTTAAAAAATAACAATGTATCAGCTGTCCACTCAAATTTTTAAAGAGCATAATTTCGTGTAAACTCTTGTTTTTGAAACTCTTATTCTTTACCTAATAATAGAAGACCGTAACGTGATTTTATATTTAACTATTTTTAAATTCAATTTTACATTAATTTACGCATCTTTAATTGTTCTTTCGCTTGATTATCATTGTTTCCACAATTATATTTTTTTTTTGCTTTTTGAAAAAGTTTAGAATGGTCAAATATTGAATAAACATTAATTTAGGACATCAGTTAAATACACTATGTATCGAGATCAGATAATTCTGAATATTTTCCTAAATTTCGATGTACAAATACATATTCGGAAACTATAATAATTTTACATCATTAGAATTTATGTATACATTTCATTAAACATAAAATTTAAGTTTTAATTTGAATTTGTACTATTTAAGGATGTGCTGATTTAAGATATGGTAATAGTCAATTAATATATATTGATCATTCGAATGTTATAGAAATACATTCTAATTGAGCACTTCACATGGTTCTATTTGAGTTTTTGATATAGAACAATTTCTTATAATTTTAATAAGAGTTAATTTTCTTTTTTAGATGATGTTTCCGATGTCGTTATAATGCTGATGTCGAATTTCGTTCCTGTGCCGACTTCCAGTGCGTCAATATATCCTAATATAGTTTTCTGGAAAAATGTGATTTGCAAATGAATCTCTCTTTAAGTACGACTTATATATACATATAAATTATTATCAATAGTTAACACAATCATTGTCAATAGTTTTTCAATAATTGTTACTTCATTATAATTATTTGTAAATTTCTCGCATCATCGATGATTCGTTAAAAAATAACAATGTATCAGCTGTCCACTCAAATTTTTAAAGAGCATAATTTCGTGTAAACTCTTGTTTTTGAAACTCTTATTCTTTACCTAATAATAGAAGACCGTAACGTGATTTTATATTTAACTATTTTTAAATTCAATTTTACATTAATTTACGCATCTTTAATTGTTCTTTCGCTTGATTATCATTGTTTCCACAATTATATTTTTTTTTTGCTTTTTGAAAAAGTTTAGAATGGTCAAATATTGAATAAACATTAATTTAGGACATCAGTTAAATACACTATGTATCGAGATGAAATAATTCTGACTATTTTCCTAAATTTCGATGTACATTTACATATTCGGAAACTATAATAATTTTACATCATTAGAATTTATGTATACATTTCATTAAACATAAAATTTAAGTTTTAATTTGACTTTGTACTATTTAAGGATGTGCTGATTTAAGATATGGTAATAGTAAATTAATATATATTGATCATTCGAATGTTATAGAAATACATTCTTATAATTTCTTATAATTTTATTAAGAGTTATTTTTCTTTTTTAGATGATGTTTCCGATGTCGTTATAATGCTGATGTCGAATTTCGTTCCTGTGCCGACTTCCAGTGCGTCAATATATCCTAATATAGTTTTCTGGAAAAATGTGATTTGCAAATGAATCTCTCTTTAAGTACGACTTATATATATATATAAATTATTATCAATAGTTAACACAATCATTGTCAATAGTTTTTCAATAATTGTTACTTCATTATAATTATTTGTAAATTTCTCGCATCATCGATGATTCGTTAAAAAATAACAATGTATCAGCTGTCCACTCAAATTTTTAAAGAGCATAATTTCGTGTAAACTCTTGTTTTTGAAACTCTTATTCTTTACCTAATAATAGAAGACCGTAACGTGATTTTATATTTAACTATTTTTAAATTCAATTTTACATTAATTTACGCATCTTTAATTGTTCATTCGCTTGATTATCATTGTTTCCACAATTATATTTTTTTTTTGCTTTTTGAAAAAGTTTAGAATGGTCAAATATTGAATAAACATTAATTTAGGACATCAGTTAAATACACTATGTATCGAGATCAGATAATTCTGAATATTTTCCTAAATTTCGATGTACAAATACATATTCGGAAACTATAATAATTTTACATCATTAGAATTTATGTATACATTTCATTAAACATAAAATTTAAGTTTTAATTTGAATTTGTACTATTTAAGGATGTGCTGATTTAAGATATGGTAATAGTAAATTAATATATATTGATCATTCGAATGTTATAGAAATACATTCTTATAATTTCTTATAATTTTATTAAGAGTTATTTTTCTTTTTTAGATGATGTTTCCGATGTCGTTATAATGCTGATGTCGAATTTCGTTCCTGTGCCGACTTCCAGTGCGTCAATATATCCTAATATAGTTTTCTTGAAAAATGTGATTTGCAAATGAATCTCTCTTTAAGTACGACTTATATATATATATAAATTATTATCAATAGTTAACACAATCATTGTCAATAGTTTTTCAATAATTGTTACTTCATTATAATTATTTGTAAATTTCTCGCATCATCGATGATTCGTTAAAAAATAACAATGTATCAGCTGTCCACTCAAATTTTTAAAGAGCATAATTTCGTGTAAACTCTTGTTTTTGAAACTCTTATTCTTTACCTAATAATAGAAGACCGTAACGTGATTTTATATTTAACTATTTTTAAATTCAATTTTACATTAATTTACGCATCTTTAATTGTTCTTTCGCTTGATTATCATTGTTTCCACAATAATATTTTTTTTTTGCTTTTTGAAAAAGTTTAGAATGGTCAAATATTGAATAAACATTAATTAAGGACATCAGTTAAATACACTATGTATCGAGATGAAATAATTCTGACTATTTTCCTAAATTTCGATGTACATTTACATATTCAGAAACTATAATAATTTTACATCATTAGAATTTATGTATACATTTCATTAAACATAAAATTTAAGTTTTAATTTGACTTTGTACTATTTAAGGATGTGCTGATTTAAGATACGGTAATAGTAAATTAATATATATTGATCATTCGAATGTTATAGAAATACATTCTTATAATTTCTTATAATTTTATTAAGAGTTATTTTTCTTTTTTAGATGATGTTTCCGATGTCGTTATAATGCTGATGTCGAATTTCGTTCCTGTGCCGACTTCCAGTGCGTCAATATATCCTAATATAGTTTTCTTGAAAAATGTGATTTGCAAATGAATCTCTCTTTAAGTACGACTTATATATATATATATAAATTATTATCAATAGTTAACACAATCATTGTCAATAGTTTTTCAATAATTGTTACTTCATTATAATTATTTGTAAATTTCTCGCATCATCGATGATTCGTTAAAAAATAACAATGTATCAGCTGTCCACTCAAATTTTTAAAGAGCATAATTTCGTGTAAACTCTTGTTTTTCAAACTCTTATTCTTTACCTAATAATAGAAGACCGTAACGTGATTTTATATTTAACTATTTTTAAATTCAATTTTACATTAATTTACGCATCTTTAATTGTTCTTTCGCTTGATTATCATTGTTTCCACAATTATATTTTTTTTTTGCTTTTTGAAAAAGTTTAGAATGGTCAAATATTGAATAAACATTAATTTAGGACATCAGTTAAATACACTATGTATCGAGATGAAATAATTCTGACTATTTTCCTAAATTTCGATGTACATTTACATATTCGGAAACTATAATAATTTTACATCATTAGAATTTATGTATACATTTCATTAAACATAAAATTTAAGTTTTAATTTGACTTTGTACTATTTAAGGATGTGCTGATTTAAGATATGGTAATAGTAAATTAATATATATTGATCATTCGAATGTTATAGAAATACATTCTTATAATTTCTTATAATTTTATTAAGAGTTATTTTTCTTTTTTAGATGATGTTTCCGATGTCGTTATAATGCTGATGTCGAATTTCGTTCCTGTGCCGACTTCCAGTGCGTCAATATATCCTAATATAGTCTTCTTGAAAAATGTGATTTGCAAATGAATCTCTCTTTAAGTACGACTTATATATATATATAAATTATTATCAATAGTTAACACAATCATTGTCAATAGTTTTTCAATAATTGTTACTTCATTATAATTATTTGTAAATTTCTCGCATCATCGATGATTCGTTAAAAAATAACAATGTATCAGCTGTCCACTCAAATTTTTAAAGAGCATAATTTCGTGTAAACTCTTGTTTTTGAAACTCTTATTCTTTACCTAATAATAGAAGACCGTAACGTGATTTTATATTTAACTATTTTTAAATTCAATTTTACATTAATTTACGCATCTTTAATTGTTCTTTCGCTTGATTATCATTGTTTCCACAATTATATTTTTTTTTTGCTTTTTGAAAAAGTTTAGAATGGTCAAATATTGAATAAACATTAATTTAGGACATCAGTTAAATACACTATGTATCGAGATGAAATAATTCTGACTATTTTCCTAAATTTCGATGTACATTTACATATTCAGAAACTATAATAATTTTACATCATTAGAATTTATGTATACATTTCATTAAACATAAAATTTAAGTTTTAATTTGACTTTGTACTATTTAAGGATGTGCTGATTTAAGATATGGTAATAGTAAATTAATATATATTGATCATTCGAATGTTATAGAAATACATTCTAATTGAGCACTTCACATGGTTCTATTTGAGTTTTTGATATAGAACAATTTCTTATAATTTTAATAAGAGTTAATTTTCTTTTTTAGATGATGTTTCCGATGTCGTTATAATGCTGATGTCGAATTTCGTTCCTGTGCCGACTTCCAGTGCGTCAATATATCCTAATATAGTTTTCTGGAAAAATGTGATTTGCAAATGAATCTCTCTTTAAGTACGACTTATATATACATATAAATTATTATCAATAGTTAACACAATCATTGTCAATAGTTTTTCAATAATTGTTACTTCATTATAATTATTTGTAAATTTCTCGCATCATCGATGATTCGTTAAAAAATAACAATGTATCAGCTGTCCACTCAAATTTTTAAAGAGCATAATTTCGTGTAAACTCTTGTTTTTGAAACTCTTATTCTTTACCTAATAATAGAAGACCGTAACGTGATTTTATATTTAACTATTTTTAAATTCAATTTTACATTAATTTACGCATCTTTAATTGTTCTTTCGCTTGATTATCATTGTTTCCACAATTATATTTTTTTTTTGCTTTTTGAAAAAGTTTAGAATGGTCAAATATTGAATAAACATTAATTTAGGACATCAGTTAAATACACTATGTATCGAGATGAAATAATTCTGACTATTTTCCTAAATTTCGATGTACATTTACATATTCGGAAACTATAATAATTTTACATCATTAGAATTTATGTATACATTTCATTAAACATAAAATTTAAGTTTTAATTTGACTTTGTACTATTTAAGGATGTGCTGATTTAAGATATGGTAATAGTAAATTAATATATATTGATCATTCGAATGTTATAGAAATACATTCTTATAATTTCTTATAATTTTATTAAGAGTTATTTTTCTTTTTTAGATGATGTTTCCGATGTCGTTATAATGCTGATGTCGAATTTCGTTCCTGTGCCGACTTCCAGTGCGTCAATATATCCTAATATAGTTTTCTGGAAAAATGTGATTTGCAAATGAATCTCTCTTTAAGTACGACTTATATATATATATAAATTATTATCAATAGTTAACACAATCATTGTCAATAGTTTTTCAATAATTGTTACTTCATTATAATTATTTGTAAATTTCTCGCATCATCGATGATTCGTTAAAAAATAACAATGTATCAGCTGTCCACTCAAATTTTTAAAGAGCATAATTTCGTGTAAACTCTTGTTTTTGAAACTCTTATTCTTTACCTAATAATAGAAGACCGTAACGTGATTTTATATTTAACTATTTTTAAATTCAATTTTACATTAATTTACGCATCTTTAATTGTTCTTTCGCTTGATTATCATTGTTTCCACAATTATATTTTTTTTTTGCTTTTTGAAAAAGTTTAGAATGGTCAAATATTGAATAAACATTAATTTAGGACATCAGTTAAATACACTATGTATCGAGATGAAATAATTCTGACTATTTTCCTAAATTTCGATGTACATTTACATATTCGGAAACTATAATAATTTTACATCATTAGAATTTATGTATACATTTCATTAAACATAAAATTTAAGTTTTAATTTGACTTTGTACTATTTAAGGATGTGCTGATTTAAGATATGGTAATAGTAAATTAATATATATTGATCATTCGAATGTTATAGAAATACATTCTTATAATTTCTTATAATTTTATTAAGAGTTATTTTTCTTTTTTAGATGATGTTTCCGATGTCGTTATAATGCTGATGTCGAATTTCGTTCCTGTGCCGACTTCCAGTGCGTCAATATATCCTAATATAGTTTTCTGGAAAAATGTGATTTGCAAATGAATCTCTCTTTAAGTACGACTTATATATATATATAAATTATTATCAATAGTTAACACAATCATTGTCAATAGTTTTTCAATAATTGTTACTTCATTATAATTATTTGTAAATTTCTCGCATCATCGATGATTCGTTAAAAAATAACAATGTATCAGCTGTCCACTCAAATTTTTAAAGAGCATAATTTCGTGTAAACTCTTGTTTTTGAAACTCTTATTCTTTACCTAATAATAGAAGACCGTAACGTGATTTTATATTTAACTATTTTTAAATTCAATTTTACATTAATTTACGCATCTTTAATTGTTCATTCGCTTGATTATCATTGTTTCCACAATTATATTTTTTTTTTGCTTTTTGAAAAAGTTTAGAATGGTCAAATATTGAATAAACATTAATTTAGGACATCAGTTAAATACACTATGTATCGAGATCAGATAATTCTGAATATTTTCCTAAATTTCGATGTACAAATACATATTCGGAAACTATAATTATTTTACATCATTAGAATTTATGTATACATTTCATTAAACATAAAATTTAAGTTTTAATTTGAATTTGTACTATTTAAGGATGTGCTGATTTAAGATATGGTAATAGTAAATTAATATATATTGATCATTCGAATGTTATAGAAATACATTCTTATAATTTCTTATAATTTTATTAAGAGTTATTTTTCTTTTTTAGATGATGTTTCCGATGTCGTTATAATGCTGATGTCGAATTTCGTTCCTGTGCCGACTTCCAGTGCGTCAATATATCCTAATATAGTTTTCTTGAAAAATGTGATTTGCAAATGAATCTCTCTTTAAGTACGACTTATATATATATATAAATTATTATCAATAGTTAACACAATCATTGTCAATAGTTTTTCAATAATTGTTACTTCATTATAATGATTTGTAAATTTCTCGCATCATCGATGATTCGTTAAAAAATAACAATGTATCAGCTGTCCACTCAAATTTTTAAAGAGCATAATTTCGTGTAAACTCTTGTTTTTGAAACTCTTATTCTTTACCTAATAATAGAAGACCGTAACGTGATTTTATATTTAACTATTTTTAAATTCAATTTTACATTAATTTACGCATCTTTAATTGTTCTTTCGCTTGATTATCATTGTTTCCACAATTATATTTTTTTTTTGCTTTTTGAAAATGTTTAGAATGGTCAAATATTGAATAAACATTAATTTAGGACATCAGTTAAATACACTATGTATCGAGATGAAATAATTCTGACTATTTTCCTAAATTTCGATGTACATTTACATATTCAGAAACTATAATAATTTTACATCATTAGAATTTATGTATACATTTCATTAAACATAAAATTTAAGTTTTAATTTGACTTTGTACTATTTAAGGATGTGCTGATTTAAGATACGGTAATAGTAAATTAATATATATTGATCATTCGAATGTTATAGAAATACATTCTTATAATTTCTTATAATTTTATTAAGAGTTATTTTTCTTTTTTAGATGATGTTTCCGATGTCGTTATAATGCTGATGTCGAATTTCGTTCCTGTGCCGACTTCCAGTGCGTCAATATATCCTAATATAGTTTTCTTGAAAAATGTGATTTGCAAATGAATCTCTCTTTAAGTACGACTTATATATATATATATAAATTATTATCAATAGTTAACACAATCATTGTCAATAGTTTTTCAATAATTGTTACTTCATTATAATTATTTGTAAATTTCTCGCATCATCGATGATTCGTTAAAAAATAACAATGTATCAGCTGTCCACTCAAATTTTTAAAGAGCATAATTTCGTGTAAACTCTTGTTTTTGAAACTCTTATTCTTTACCTAATAATAGAAGACCGTAACGTGATTTTATATTTAACTATTTTTAAATTCAATTTTACATTAATTTACGCATCTTTAATTGTTCATTCGCTTGATTATCATTGTTTCCACAATTATATTTTTTTTTTGCTTTTTGAAAAAGTTTAGAATGGTCAAATATTGAATAAACATTAATTTAGGACATCAGTTAAATACACTATGTATCGAGATCAGATAATTCTGAATATTTTCCTAAATTTCGATGTACAAATACATATTCGGAAACTATAATAATTTTACATCATTAGAATTTATGTATACATTTCATTAAACATAAAATTTAAGTTTTAATTTGAATTTGTACTATTTAAGGATGTGCTGATTTAAGATATGGTAATAGTAAATTAATATATATTGATCATTCGAATGTTATAGAAATACATTCTAATTGAGCACTTCACATGGTTCTATTTGAGTTTTTGATATAGAACAATTTCTTATAATTTTAATAAGAGTTAATTTTCTTTTTTAGATGATGTTTCCGATGTCGTTATAATGCTGATGTCGAATTTCGTTCCTGTGCCGACTTCCAGTGCGTCAATATATCCTAATATAGTTTTCTGGAAAAATGTGATTTGCAAATGAATCTCTCTTTAAGTACGACTTATATATACATATAAATTATTATCAATAGTTAACACAATCATTGTCAATAGTTTTTCAATAATTGTTACTTCATTATAATTATTTGTAAATTTCTCGCATCATCGATGATTCGTTAAAAAATAACAATGTATCAGCTGTCCACTCAAATTTTTAAAGAGCATAATTTCGTGTAAACTCTTGTTTTTGAAACTCTTATTCTTTACCTAATAATAGAAGACCGTAACGTGATTTTATATTTAACTATTTTTAAATTCAATTTTACATTAATTTACGCATCTTTAATTGTTCTTTCGCTTGATTATCATTGTTTCCACAATTATATTTTTTTTTTGCTTTTTGAAAAAGTTTAGAATGGTCAAATATTGAATAAACATTAATTTAGGACATCAGTTAAATACACTATGTATCGAGATGAAATAATTCTGACTATTTTCCTAAATTTCGAGGTACATTTACATATTCGGAAACTATAATAATTTTACATCATTAGAATTTATGTATACATTTCATTAAACATAAAATTTAAGTTTTAATTTGACTTTGTACTATTTAAGGATGTGCTGATTTAAGATATGGTAATAGTAAATTAATATATATTGATCATTCGAATGTTATAGAAATACATTCTTATAATTTCTTATAATTTTATTAAGAGTTATTTTTCTTTTTTAGATGATGTTTCCGATGTCGTTATAATGCTGATGTCGAATTTCGTTCCTGTGCCGACTTCCAGTGCGTCAATATATCCTAATATAGTTTTCTTGAAAAATGTGATTTGCAAATGAATCTCTCTTTAAGTACGACTTATATATATATATAAATTATTATCAATAGTTAACACAATCATTGTCAATTGTTTTTCAATAATTGTTACTTCATTATAATTATTTGTAAATTTCTCGCATCATCGATGATTCGTTAAAAAATAACAATGTATCAGCTGTCCACTCAAATTTTTAAAGAGCATAATTTCGTGTAAACTCTTGTTTTTGAAACTCTTATTCTTTACCTAATAATAGAAGACCGTAACGTGATTTTATATTTAACTATTTTTAAATTCAATTTTACATTAATTTACGCATCTTTAATTGTTCTTTCGCTTGATTATCATTGTTTCCACAATTATATTTTTTTTTTGCTTTTTGAAAAAGTTTAGAATGGTCAAATATTGAATAAACATTAATTTAGGACATCAGTTAAATACACTATGTATCGAGATGAAATAATTCTGACTATTTTCCTAAATTTCGATGTACATTTACATATTCGGAAACTATAATAATTTTACATCATTAGAATTTATGTATACATTTCATTAAACATAAAATTTAAGTTTTAATTTGACTTTGTACTATTTAAGGATGTGCTGATTTAAGATATGGTAATAGTAAATTAATATATATTGATCATTCGAATGTTATAGAAATACATTCTTATAATTTCTTATAATTTTATTAAGAGTTATTTTTCTTTTTTAGATGATGTTTCCGATGTCGTTATAATGCTGATGTCGAATTTCGTTCCTGTGCCGACTTCCAGTGCGTCAATATATCCTAATATAGTTTTCTTGAAAAATGTGATTTGCAAATGAATCTCTCTTTAAGTACGACTTATATATATATATATAAATTATTATCAATAGTTAACACAATCATTGTCAATAGTTTTTCAATAATTGTTACTTCATTATAATTATTTGTAAATTTCTCGCATCATCGATGATTCGTTAAAAAATAACAATGTATCAGCTGTCCACTCAAATTTTTAAAGAGCATAATTTCGTGTAAACTCTTGTTTTTCAAACTCTTATTCTTTACCTAATAATAGAAGACCGTAACGTGATTTTATATTTAACTATTTTTAAATTCAATTTTACATTAATTTACGCATCTTTAATTGTTCTTTCGCTTGATTATCATTGTTTCCACAATTATATTTTTTTTTTGCTTTTTGAAAAAGTTTAGAATGGTCAAATATTGAATAAACATTAATTTAGGACATCAGTTAAATACACTATGTATCGAGATCAGATAATTCTGAATATTTTCCTAAATTTCGATGTACAAATACATATTCGGAAACTATAATAATTTTACATCATTAGAATTTATGTATACATTTCATTAAACATAAAATTTAAGTTTTAATTTGAATTTGTACTATTTAAGGATGTGCTGATTTAAGATATGGTAATAGTAAATTAATATATATTGATCATTCGAATGTTATAGAAATACATTCTAATTGAGCACTTCACATGGTTCTATTTGAGTTTTTGATATAGAACAATTTCTTATAATTTTATTAAGAGTTATTTTTCTTTTTTAGATGATGTTTCCGATGTCGTTATAATGCTGATGTCGAATTTCGTTCCTGTGCCGACTTCCAGTGCGTCAATATATCCTAATATAGTTTTCTTGAAAAATGTGATTTGCAAATGAATCTCTCTTTAAGTACGACTTATATATATATATAAATTATTATCAATAGTTAACACAATCATTGTCAATAGTTTTTCAATAATTGTTACTTCATTATAATTATTTGTAAATTTCTCGCATCGATGATTCGTTAAAAAATAACAATGTATCAGCTGTCCACTCAAATTTTTAAAGAGCATAATTTCGTGTAAACTCTTGTTTTTGAAACTCTTATTCTTTACCTAATAATAGAAGACCGTAACGTGATTTTATATTTAACTATTTTTAAATTCAATTTTACATTAATTTACGCATCTTTAATTGTTCTTTCGCTTGATTATCATTGTTTCCACAATTATATTTTTTTTTTGCTTTTTGAAAAAGTTTAGAATGGTCAAATATTGAATAAACATTAATTTAGGACATCAGTTAAATACACTATGTATCGAGATCAGATAATTCTGAATATTTTCCTAAATTTCGATGTACAAATACATATTCGGAAACTATAATAATTTTACATCATTAGAATTTATGTATACATTTCATTAAACATAAAATTTAAGTTTTAATTTGAATTTGTACTATTTAAGGATGTGCTGATTTAAGATATGGTAATAGTAAATTAATATATATTGATCATTCGAATGTTATAGAAATACATTCTAATTGAGCACTTCACATGGTTCTATTTGAGTTTTTGATATAGAACAATTTCTTATAATTTTAATAAGAGTTAATTTTCTTTTTTAGATGATGTTTCCGATGTCGTTATAATGCTGATGTCGAATTTCGTTCCTGTGCCGACTTCCAGTGCGTCAATATATCCTAATATAGTTTTCTGGAAAAATGTGATTTGCAAATGAATCTCTCTTTAAGTACGACTTATATATACATATAAATTATTATCAATAGTTAACACAATCATTGTCAATAGTTTTTCAATAATTGTTACTTCATTATAATTATTTGTAAATTTCTCGCATCATCGATGATTCGTTAAAAAATAACAATGTATCAGCTGTCCACTCAAATTTTTAAAGAGCATAATTTCGTGTAAACTCTTGTTTTTGAAACTCTTATTCTTTACCTAATAATAGAAGACCGTAACGTGATTTTATATTTAACTATTTTTAAATTCAATTTTACATTAATTTACGCATCTTTAATTGTTCTTTCGCTTGATTATCATTGTTTCCACAATTATATTTTTTTTTTGCTTTTTGAAAAAGTTTAGAATGGTCAAATATTGAATAAACATTAATTTAGGACATCAGTTAAATACACTATGTATCGAGATGAAATAATTCTGACTATTTTCCTAAATTTCGATGTACATTTACATATTCGGAAACTATAATAATTTTACATCATTAGAATTTATGTATACATTTCATTAAACATAAAATTTAAGTTTTAATTTGACTTTGTACTATTTAAGGATGTGCTGATTTAAGATATGGTAATAGTAAATTAATATATATTGATCATTCGAATGTTATAGAAATACATTCTTATAATTTCTTATAATTTTATTAAGAGTTATTTTTCTTTTTTAGATGATGTTTCCGATGTCGTTATAATGCTGATGTCGAATTTCGTTCCTGTGCCGACTTCCAGTGCGTCAATATATCCTAATATAGTTTTCTTGAAAAATGTGATTTGCAAATGAATCTCTCTTTAAGTACGACTTATATATATATATAAATTATTATCAATAGTTAACACAATCATTGTCAATAGTTTTTCAATAATTGTTACTTCATTATAATTATTTGTAAATTTCTCGCATCATCGATGATTCGTTAAAAAATAACAATGTATCAGCTGTCCACTCAAATTTTTAAAGAGCATAATTTCGTGTAAACTCTTGTTTTTGAAACTCTTATTCTTTACCTAATAATAGAAGACCGTAACGTGATTTTATATTTAACTATTTTTAAATTCAATTTTACATTAATTTACGCATCTTTAATTGTTCTTTCGCTTGATTATCATTGTTTCCACAATTATATTTTTTTTTTGCTTTTTGAAAAAGTTTAGAATGGTCAAATATTGAATAAACATTAATTTAGGACATCAGTTAAATACACTATGTATCGAGATCAGATAATTCTGAATATTTTCCTAAATTTCGATGTACAAATACATATTCGGAAACTATAATAATTTTACATCATTAGAATTTATGTATACATTTCATTAAACATAAAATTTAAGTTTTAATTTGACTTTGTACTATTTAAGGATGTGCTGATTTAAGATATGGTAATAGTAAATTAATATATATTGATCATTCGAATGTTATAGAAATACATTCTTATAATTTCTTATAATTTTATTAAGAGTTATTTTTCTTTTTTAGATGATGTTTCCGATGTCGTTATAATGCTGATGTCGAATTTCGTTCCTGTGCCGACTTCCAGTGCGTCAATATATCCTAATATAGTTTTCTGGAAAAATGTGATTTGCAAATGAATCTCTCTTTAAGTACGACTTATATATATATATAAATTATTATCAATAGTTAACACAATCATTGTCAATAGTTTTTCAATAATTGTTACTTCATTATAATTATTTGTAAATTTCTCGCATCATCGATGATTCGTTAAAAAATAACAATGTATCAGCTGTCCACTCAAATTTTTAAAGAGCATAATTTCGTGTAAACTCTTGTTTTTGAAACTCTTATTCTTTACCTAATAATAGAAGACCGTAACGTGATTTTATATTTAACTATTTTTAAATTCAATTTTACATTAATTTACGCATCTTTAATTGTTCTTTCGCTTGATTATCATTGTTTCCACAATTATATTTTTTTTTTGCTTTTTGAAAAAGTTTAGAATGGTCAAATATTGAATAAACATTAATTTAGGACATCAGTTAAATACACTATGTATCGAGATGAAATAATTCTGACTATTTTCCTAAATTTCGATGTACATTTACATATTCGGAAACTATAATAATTTTACATCATTAGAATTTATGTATACATTTCATTAAACATAAAATTTAAGTTTTAATTTGACTTTGTACTATTTAAGGATGTGCTGATTTAAGATATGGTAATAGTAAATTAATATATATTGATCATTCGAATGTTATAGAAATACATTCTAATTGAGCACTTCACATGGTTCTATTTGAGTTTTTGATATAGAACAATTTCTTATAATTTTATTAAGAGTTATTTTTCTTTTTTAGATGATGTTTCCGATGTCGTTATAATGCTGATGTCGAATTTCGTTCCTGTGCCGACTTCCAGTGCGTCAATATATCCTAATATAGTTTTCTTGAAAAATGTGATTTGCAAATGAATCTCTCTTTAAGTACGACTTATATATATATATAAATTATTATCAATAGTTAACACAATCATTGTCAATAGTTTTTCAATAATTGTTACTTCATTATAATTATTTGTAAATTTCTCGCATCATCGATGATTCGTTAAAAAATAACAATGTATCAGCTGTCCACTCAAATTTTTAAAGAGCATAATTTCGTGTAAACTCTTGTTTTTGAAACTCTTATTCTTTACCTAATAATAGAAGACCGTAACGTGATTTTATATTTAACTATTTTTAAATTCAATTTTACATTAATTTACGCATCTTTAATTGTTCTTTCGCTTGATTATCATTGTTTCCACAATTATATTTTTTTTTTGCTTTTTGAAAAAGTTTAGAATGGTCAAATATTGAATAAACATTAATTTAGGACATCAGTTAAATACACTATGTATCGAGATCAGATAATTCTGAATATTTTCCTAAATTTCGATGTACAAATACATATTCGGAAACTATAATAATTTTACATCATTAGAATTTATGTATACATTTCATTAAACATAAAATTTAAGTTTTAATTTGAATTTGTACTATTTAAGGATGTGCTGATTTAAGATATGGTAATAGTAAATTAATATATATTGATCATTCGAATGTTATAGAAATACATTCTTATAATTTCTTATAATTTTATTAAGAGTTATTTTTCTTTTTTAGATGATGTTTCCGATGTCGTTATAATGCTGATGTCGAATTTCGTTCCTGTGCCGACTTCCAGTGCGTCAATATATCCTAATATAGTTTTCTTGAAAAATGTGATTTGCAAATGAATCTCTCTTTAAGTACGACTTATATATATATATAAATTATTATCAATAGTTAACACAATCATTGTCAATAGTTTTTCAATAATTGTTACTTCATTATAATTATTTGTAAATTTCTCGCATCATCGATGATTCGTTAAAAAATAACAATGTATCAGCTGTCCACTCAAATTTTTAAAGAGCATAATTTCGTGTAAACTCTTGTTTTTGAAACTCTTATTCTTTACCTAATAATAGAAGACCGTAACGTGATTTTATATTTAACTATTTTTAAATTCAATTTTACATTAATTTACGCATCTTTAATTGTTCTTTCGCTTGATTATCATTGTTTCCACAATTATATTTTTTTTTTGCTTTTTGAAAAAGTTTAGAATGGTCAAATATTGAATAAACATTAATTTAGGACATCAGTTAAATACACTATGTATCGAGATGAAATAATTCTGACTATTTTCCTAAATTTCGATGTACATTTACATATTCGGAAACTATAATAATTTTACATCATTAGAATTTATGTATACATTTCATTAAACATAAAATTTAAGTTTTAATTTGACTTTGTACTATTTAAGGATGTGCTGATTTAAGATATGGTAATAGTAAATTAATATATATTGATCATTCGAATGTTATAGAAATACATTCTTATAATTTCTTATAATTTTATTAAGAGTTATTTTTCTTTTTTAGATGATGTTTCCGATGTCGTTATAATGCTGATGTCGAATTTCGTTCCTGTGCCGACTTCCAGTGCGTCAATATATCCTAATATAGTTTTCTTGAAAAATGTGATTTGCAAATGAATCTCTCTTTAAGTACGACTTATATATATATATAAATTATTATCAATAGTTAACACAATCATTGTCAATAGTTTTTCAATAATTGTTACTTCATTATAATTATTTGTAAATTTCTCGCATCATCGATGATTCGATAAAAAATAACAATGTATCAGCTGTCCACTCAAATTTTTAAAGAGCATAATTTCGTGTAAACTCTTGTTTTTGAAACTCTTATTCTTTACCTAATAATAGAAGACCGTAACGTGATTTTATATTTAACTATTTTTAAATTCAATTTTACATTAATTTACGCATCTTTAATTGTTCTTTCGCTTGATTATCATTGTTTCCACAATTATATTTTTTTTTTGCTTTTTGAAAAAGTTTAGAATGGTCAAATATTGAATAAACATTAATTTAGGACATCAGTTAAATACACTATGTATCGAGATCAGATAATTCTGAATATTTTCCTAAATTTCGATGTACAAATACATATTCGGAAACTATAATAATTTTACATCATTAGAATTTATGTATACATTTCATTAAACATAAAATTTAAGTTTTAATTTGAATTTGTACTATTTAAGGATGTGCTGATTTAAGATATGGTAATAGTAAATTAATATATATTGATCATTCGAATGTTATAGAAATACATTCTAATTGAGCACTTCACATGGTTCTATTTGAGTTTTTGATATAGAACAATTTCTTATAATTTTAATAAGAGTTAATTTTCTTTTTTAGATGATGTTTCCGATGTCGTTATAATGCTGATGTCGAATTTCGTTCCTGTGCCGACTTCCAGTGCGTCAATATATCCTAATATAGTTTTCTGGAAAAATGTGATTTGCAAATGAATCTCTCTTTAAGTACGACTTATATATACATATAAATTATTATCAATAGTTAACACAATCATTGTCAATAGTTTTTCAATAATTGTTACTTCATTATAATTATTTGTAAATTTCTCGCATCATCGATGATTCGTTAAAAAATAACAATGTATCAGCTGTCCACTCAAATTTTTAAAGAGCATAATTTCGTGTAAACTCTTGTTTTTGAAACTCTTATTCTTTACCTAATAATAGAAGACCGTAACGTGATTTTATATTTAACTATTTTTAAATTCAATTTTACATTAATTTACGCATCTTTAATTGTTCTTTCGCTTGATTATCATTGTTTCCACAATTATATTTTTTTTTTGCTTTTTGAAAAAGTTTAGAATGGTCAAATATTGAATAAACATTAATTTAGGACATCAGTTAAATACACTATGTATCGAGATGAAATAATTCTGACTATTTTCCTAAATTTCGATGTACATTTACATATTCGGAAACTATAATAATTTTACATCATTAGAATTTATGTATACATTTCATTAAACATAAAATTTAAGTTTTAATTTGACTTTGTACTAAGGATGTGCTGATTTAAGATATGGTAATAGTAAATTAATATATATTGATCATTCGAATGTTATAGAAATACATTCTTATAATTTCTTATAATTTTATTAAGAGTTATTTTTCTTTTTTAGATGATGTTTCCGATGTCGTTATAATGCTGATGTCGAATTTCGTTCCTGTGCCGACTTCCAGTGCGTCAATATATCCTAATATAGTTTTCTTGAAAAATGTGATTTGCAAATGAATCTCTCTTTAAGTACGACTTATATATATATATAAATTATTATCAATAGTTAACACAATCATTGTCAATAGTTTTTCAATAATTGTTACTTCATTATAATTATTTGTAAATTTCTCGCATCATCGATGATTCGTTAAAAAATAACAATGTATCAGCTGTCCACTCAAATTTTTAAAGAGCATAATTTCGTGTAAACTCTTGTTTTTGAAACTCTTATTCTTTACCTAATAATAGAAGACCGTAACGTGATTTTATATTTAACTATTTTTAAATTCAATTTTACATTAATTTACGCATCTTTAATTGTTCTTTCGCTTGATTATCATTGTTTCCACAATTATATTTTTTTTTTGCTTTTTGAAAAAGTTTAGAATGGTCAAATATTGAATAAACATTAATTTAGGACATCAGTTAAATACACTATGTATCGAGATCAGATAATTCTGAATATTTTCCTAAATTTCGATGTACAAATACATATTCGGAAACTATAATAATTTTACATCATTAGAATTTATGTATACATTTCATTAAACATAAAATTTAAGTTTTAATTTGACTTTGTACTATTTAAGGATGTGCTGATTTATGATATGGTAATAGTAAATTAATATATATTGATCATTCGAATGTTATAGAAATACATTCTAATTGAGCACTACACATGGTTCTATTTGAGTTTTTGATATAGAACAATTTCTTATAATTTTAATAAGAGTTATTTTTCTTTTTTAGATGATGTTTCCGATGTCGTTATAATGCTGATGTCGAATTTCGTTCCTGTGCCGACTACCAGTGCGTCAATACATCCTAATATAGTTTTCTGGAAAAATGTGATTTGCAATTGAATCTCTCTTTAAGTACGACTTATATATATATATAAATTATTATCAATAGTTAACACAATCATTGTCAATAGTTTTTCAATAATTGTTACTTCATTATAATTATTTGTAAATTTCTCGCATCATCGATGATTCGTTAAAAAATAACAATGTATCAGCTGTCCACTCAAATTTTTAAAGAGCATAATTTCGTGTAAACTCTTGTTTTTGAAACTCTTATTCTTTACCTAATAATAGAAGACCGTAACGTGATTTTATATTTAACTATTTTTAAATTCAATTTTACATTAATTTACGCATCTTTAATTGTTCTTTCGCTTGATTATCATTGTTTCCACAATTATATTTTTTTTTTGCTTTTTGAAAAAGTTTAGAATGGTCAAATATTGAATAAACATTAATTTAGGACATCAGTTAAATACACTATGTATCGAGATCAGATAATTCTGAATATTTTCCTAAATTTCGATGTACAAATACATATTCGGAAACTATAATAATTTTACATCATTAGAATTTATGTATACATTTCATTAAACATAAAATTTAAGTTTTAATTTGAATTTGTACTATTTAAGGATGTGCTGATTTAAGATATGGTAATAGTAAATTAATATATATTGATCATTCGAATGTTATAGAAATACATTCTAATTGAGCACTTCACATGGTTCTATTTGAGTTTTTGATATAGAACAATTTCTTATAATTTTAATAAGAGTTAATTTTCTTTTTTAGATGATGTTTCCGATGTCGTTATAATGCTGATGTCGAATTTCGTTCCTGTGCCGACTTCCAGTGCGTCAATATATCCTAATATAGTTTTCTGGAAAAATGTGATTTGCAAATGAATCTCTCTTTAAGTACGACTTATATATACATATAAATTATTATCAATAGTTAACACAATCATTGTCAATAGTTTTTCAATAATTGTTACTTCATTATAATTATTTGTAAATTTCTCGCATCATCGATGATTCGTTAAAAAATAACAATGTATCAGCTGTCCACTCAAATTTTTAAAGAGCATAATTTCGTGTAAACTCTTGTTTTTGAAACTCTTATTCTTTACCTAATAATAGAAGACCGTAACGTGATTTTATATTTAACTATTTTTAAATTCAATTTTACATTAATTTACGCATCTTTAATTGTTCTTTCGCTTGATTATCATTGTTTCCACAATTATATTTTTTTTTTGCTTTTTGAAAAAGTTTAGAATGGTCAAATATTGAATAAACATTAATTTAGGACATCAGTTAAATACACTATGTATCGAGATGAAATAATTCTGACTATTTTCCTAAATTTCGATGTACATTTACATATTCGGAAACTATAATAATTTTACATCATTAGAATTTATGTATACATTTCATTAAACATAAAATTTAAGTTTTAATTTGACTTTGTACTATTTAAGGATGTGCTGATTTAAGATATGGTAATAGTAAATTAATATATATTGATCATTCGAATGTTATAGAAATACATTCTTATAATTTCTTATAATTTTATTAAGAGTTATTTTTCTTTTTTAGATGATGTTTCCGATGTCGTTATAATGCTGATGTCGAATTTCGTTCCTGTGCCGACTTCCAGTGCGTCAATATATCCTAATATAGTTTTCTTGAAAAATGTGATTTGCAAATGAATCTCTCTTTAAGTACGACTTATATATATATATAAATTATTATCAATAGTTAACACAATCATTGTCAATAGTTTTTCAATAATTGTTACTTCATTATAATTATTTGTAAATTTCTCGCATCATCGATGATTCGTTAAAAAATAACAATGTATCAGCTGTCCACTCAAATTTTTAAAGAGCATAATTTCGTGTAAACTCTTGTTTTTGAAACTCTTATTCTTTACCTAATAATAGAAGACCGTAACGTGATTTTATATTTAACTATTTTTAAATTCAATTTTACATTAATTTACGCATCTTTAATTGTTCTTTCGCTTGATTATCATTGTTTCCACAATTATATTTTTTTTTTGCTTTTTGAAAAAGTTTAGAATGGTCAAATATTGAATAAACATTAATTTAGGACATCAGTTAAATACACTATGTATCGAGATCAGATAATTCTGAATATTTTCCTAAATTTCGATGTACAAATACATATTCGGAAACTATAATAATTTTACATCATTAGAATTTATGTATACATTTCATTAAACATAAAATTTAAGTTTTAATTTGACTTTGTACTATTTAAGGATGTGCTGATTTAAGATATGGTAATAGTAAATTAATATATATTGATCATTCGAATGTTATAGAAATACATTCTTATAATTTCTTATAATTTTATTAAGAGTTATTTTTCTTTTTTAGATGATGTTTCCGATGTCGTTATAATGCTGATGTCGAATTTCGTTCCGGTGCCGACTACCAGTGCGTCAATATATCCTAATATAGTTTTCTGGAAAAATGTGATTTGCAATTGAATCTCTCTTTAAGTACGACTTATATATATATATAAATTATTATCAATAGTTAACACAATCATTGTCAATAGTTTTTCAATAATTGTTACTTCATTATAATTATTTGTAAATTTCTCGCATCATCGATGATTCGTTAAAAAATAACAATGTATCAGCTGTCCACTCAAATTTTTAAAGAGCATAATTTCGTGTAAACTCTTGTTTTTGAAACTCTTATTCTTTACCTAATAATAGAAGACCGTAACGTGATTTTATATTTAACTATTTTTAAATTCAATTTTACATTAATTTACGCATCTTTAATTGTTCTTTCGCTTGATTATCATTGTTTCCACAATTATATTTTTTTTTGCTTTTTGAAAAAGTTTAGAATGGTCAAATATTGAATAAACATTAATTTAGGACATCAGTTAAATACACTATGTATCGAGATGAGATAATTCTGACTATTTTCCTAAATTTCGATGTACATTTACATA
Source organism: Sipha maydis (assembly GCA_034509805.1). Taxonomy (NCBI): domain Eukaryota; kingdom Metazoa; phylum Arthropoda; class Insecta; order Hemiptera; family Aphididae; genus Sipha; species Sipha maydis. Next base: position 18,799 of record JASXSY010001896.1, on the reverse strand, counting down.
TTCGGAAACTATAATAATTTTACATCATTAGAATTTATGTATACATTTCATTAAACATAAAATTTAAGTTTTAATTTGACTTTGTACTATTTAAGGATGTGCTGATTTATGATATGGTAATAGTAAATTAATATATATTGATCATTCGAATGTTATAGAAATACATTCTAATTGAGCACTACACATGGTTCTATTTGAGTTTTTGATATAGAACAATTTCTTATAATTTTAATAAGAGTTATTTTTCTTTTTTAGATGATGTTTCCGATGTCGTTATAATGCTGATGTCGAATTTCGTTCCTGTGCCGACTACCAGTGCGTCAATACATCCTAATATAGTTTTCTGGAAAAATGTGATTTGCAATTGAATCTCTCTTTAAGTACGACTTATATATATATATAAATTATTATCAATAGTTAACACAATCATTGTCAATAGTTTTTCAATAATTGTTACTTCATTATAATTATTTGTAAATTTCTCGCATCATCGATGATTCGTTAAAAAATAACAATGTATCAGCTGTCCACTCAAATTTTTAAAGAGCATAATTTCGTGTAAACTCTTGTTTTTGAAACTCTTATTCTTTACCTAATAATAGAAGACCGTAACGTGATTTTATATTTAACTATTTTTAAATTCAATTTTACATTAATTTACGCATCTTTAATTGTTCTTTCGCTTGATTATCATTGTTTCCACAATTATATTTTTTTTTTGCTTTTTGAAAAAGTTTAGAATGGTCAAATATTGAATAAACATTAATTTAGGACATCAGTTAAATACACTATGTATCGAGATCAGATAATTCTGAATATTTTCCTAAATTTCGATGTACAAATACATATTCGGAAACTATAATAATTTTACATCATTAGAATTTATGTATACATTTCATTAAACATAAAATTTAAGTTTTAATTTGAATTTGTACTATTTAAGGATGTGCTGATTTAAGATATGGTAATAGTAAATTAATATATATTGATCATTCGAATGTTATAGAAATACATTCTAATTGAGCACTTCACATGGTTCTATTTGAGTTTTTGATATAGAACAATTTCTTATAATTTTAATAAGAGTTAATTTTCTTTTTTAGATGATGTTTCCGATGTCGTTATAATGCTGATGTCGAATTTCGTTCCTGTGCCGACTTCCAGTGCGTCAATATATCCTAATATAGTTTTCTGGAAAAATGTGATTTGCAAATGAATCTCTCTTTAAGTACGACTTATATATACATATAAATTATTATCAATAGTTAACACAATCATTGTCAATAGTTTTTCAATAATTGTTACTTCATTATAATTATTTGTAAATTTCTCGCATCATCGATGATTCGTTAAAAAATAACAATGTATCAGCTGTCCACTCAAATTTTTAAAGAGCATAATTTCGTGTAAACTCTTGTTTTTGAAACTCTTATTCTTTACCTAATAATAGAAGACCGTAACGTGATTTTATATTTAACTATTTTTAAATTCAATTTTACATTAATTTACGCATCTTTAATTGTTCTTTCGCTTGATTATCATTGTTTCCACAATTATATTTTTTTTTTGCTTTTTGAAAAAGTTTAGAATGGTCAAATATTGAATAAACATTAATTTAGGACATCAGTTAAATACACTATGTATCGAGATCAGATAATTCTGAATATTTTCCTAAATTTCGATGTACAAATACATATTCGGAAACTATAATAATTTTACATCATTAGAATTTATGTATACATTTCATTAAACATAAAATTTAAGTTTTAATTTGACTTTGTACTATTTAAGGATGTGCTGATTTAAGATATGGTAATAGTAAATTAATATATATTGATCATTCGAATGTTATAGAAATACATTCTTATAATTTCTTATAATTTTATTAAGAGTTATTTTTCTTTTTTAGATGATGTTTCCGATGTCGTTATAATGCTGATGTCGAATTTCGTTCCTGTGCCGACTTCCAGTGCGTCAATATATCCTAATATAGTTTTCTTGAAAAATGTGATTTGCAAATGAATCTCTCTTTAAGTACGACTTATATATATATATAAATTATTATCAATAGTTAACACAATCATTGTCAATAGTTTTTCAATAATTGTTACTTCATTATAATTATTTGTAAATTTCTCGCATCATCGATGATTCGTTAAAAAATAACAATGTATCAGCTGTCCACTCAAATTTTTAAAGAGCATAATTTCGTGTAAACTCTTGTTTTTGAAACTCTTATTCTTTACCTAATAATAGAAGACCGTAACGTGATTTTATATTTAACTATTTTTAAATTCAATTTTACATTAATTTACGCATCTTTAATTGTTCTTTCGCTTGATTATCATTGTTTCCACAATTATATTTTTTTTTTGCTTTTTGAAAAAGTTTAGAATGGTCAAATATTGAATAAACATTAATTTAGGACATCAGTTAAATACACTATGTATCGAGATGAAATAATTCTGACTATTTTCCTAAATTTCGATGTACATTTACATATTCAGAAACTATAATAATTTTACATCATTAGAATTTATGTATACATTTCATTAAACATAAAATTTAAGTTTTAATTTGACTTTGTACTATTTAAGGATGTGCTGATTTAAGATATGGTTATAGTAAATTAATATATATTGATCATTCGAATGTTATAGAAATACATTCTTATAATTTCTTATAATTTTATTAAGAGTTATTTTTCTTTTTTAGATGATGTTTCCGATGTCGTTATAATGCTGATGTCGAATTTCGTTCCTGTGCCGACTTCCAGTGCGTCAATATATCCTAATATAGTTTTCTGGAAAAATGTGATTTGCAAATGAATCTCTCTTTAAGTACGACTTATATATACATATAAATTATTATCAATAGTTAACACAATCATTGTCAATAGTTTTTCAATAATTGTTACTTCATTATAATTATTTGTAAATTTCTCGCATCATCGATGATTCGTTAAAAAATAACAATGTATCAGCTGTCCACTCAAATTTTTAAAGAGCATAATTTCGTGTAAACTCTTGTTTTTGAAACTCTTATTCTTTACCTAATAATAGAAGACCGTAACGTGATTTTATATTTAACTATTTTTAAATTCAATTTTACATTAATTTACGCATCTTTAATTGTTCTTTCGCTTGATTATCATTGTTTCCACAATTATATTTTTTTTTTGCTTTTTGAAAAAGTTTAGAATGGTCAAATATTGAATAAACATTAATTTAGGACATCAGTTAAATACACTATGTATCGAGATGAAATAATTCTGACTATTTTCCTAAATTTCGATGTACATTTACATATTCGGAAACTATAATAATTTTACATCATTAGAATTTATGTATACATTTCATTAAACATAAAATTTAAGTTTTAATTTGACTTTGTACTATTTAAGGATGTGCTGATTTAAGATATGGTAATAGTAAATTAATATATATTGATCATTCGAATGTTATAGAAATACATTCTTATAATTTCTTATAATTTTATTAAGAGTTATTTTTCTTTTTTAGATGATGTTTCCGATGTCGTTATAATGCTGATGTCGAATTTCGTTCCTGTGCCGACTTCCAGTGCGTCAATATATCCTAATATAGTTTTCTTGAAAAATGTGATTTGCAAATGAATCTCTCTTTAAGTACGACTTATATATATATATAAATTATTATCAATAGTTAACACAATCATTGTCAATAGTTTTTCAATAATTGTTACTTCATTATAATTATTTGTAAATTTCTCGCATCATCGATGATTCGTTAAAAAATAACAATGTATCAGCTGTCCACTCAAATTTTTAAAGAGCATAATTTCGTGTAAACTCTTGTTTTTGAAACTCTTATTCTTTACCTAATAATAGAAGACCGTAACGTGATTTTATATTTAACTATTTTTAAATTCAATTTTACATTAATTTACGCATCTTTAATTGTTCTTTCGCTTGATTATCATTGTTTCCACAATTATATTTTTTTTTTGCTTTTTGAAAAAGTTTAGAATGGTCAAATATTGAATAAACATTAATTTAGGACATCAGTTAAATACACTATGTATCGAGATGAAATAATTCTGACTATTTTCCTAAATTTCGATGTACATTTACATATTCAGAAACTATAATAATTTTACATCATTAGAATTTATGTATACATTTCATTAAACATAAAATTTAAGTTTTAATTTGACTTTGTACTATTTAAGGATGTGCTGATTTAAGATATGGTAATAGTAAATTAATATATATTGATCATTCGAATGTTATAGAAATACATTCTTATAATTTCTTATAATTTTATTAAGAGTTATTTTTCTTTTTTAGATGATGTTTCCGATGTCGTTATAATGCTGATGTCGAATTTCGTTCCTGTGCCGACTTCCAGTGCGTCAATATATCCTAATATAGTTTTCTTGAAAAATGTGATTTGCAAATGAATCTCTCTTTAAGTACGACTTATATATATATATATAAATTATTATCAATAGTTAACACAATCATTGTCAATAGTTTTTCAATAATTGTTACTTCATTATAATTATTTGTAAATTTCTCGCATCATCGATGATTCGTTAAAAAATAACAATGTATCAGCTGTCCACTCAAATTTTTAAAGAGCATAATTTCGTGTAAACTCTTGTTTTTCAAACTCTTATTCTTTACCTAATAATAGAAGACCGTAACGTGATTTTATATTTAACTATTTTTAAATTCAATTTTACATTAATTTACGCATCTTTAATTGTTCTTTCGCTTGATTATCATTGTTTCCACAATTATATTTTTTTTTTGCTTTTTGAAAAAGTTTAGAATGGTCAAATATTGAATAAACATTAATTTAGGACATCAGTTAAATACACTATGTATCGAGATGAAATAATTCTGACTATTTTCCTAAATTTCGATGTACATTTACATATTCAGAAACTATAATAATTTTACATCATTAGAATTTATGTATACATTTCATTAAACATAAAATTTAAGTTTTAATTTGACTTTGTACTATTTAAGGATGTGCTGATTTAAGATATGGTAATAGTAAATTAATATATATTGATCATTCGAATGTTATAGAAATACATTCTTATAATTTCTTATAATTTTATTAAGAGTTATTTTTCTTTTTTAGATGATGTTTCCGATGTCGTTATAATGCTGATGTCGAATTTCGTTCCTGTGCCGACTTCCAGTGCGTCAATATATCCTAATATAGTTTTCTTGAAAAATGTGATTTGCAAATGAATCTCTCTTTAAGTACGACTTATATATATATATATAAATTATTATCAATAGTTAACACAATCATTGTCAATAGTTTTTCAATAATTGTTACTTCATTATAATTATTTGTAAATTTCTCGCATCATCGATGATTCGTTAAAAAATAACAATGTATCAGCTGTCCACTCAAATTTTTAAAGAGCATAATTTCGTGTAAACTCTTGTTTTTCAAACTCTTATTCTTTACCTAATAATAGAAGACCGTAACGTGATTTTATATTTAACTATTTTTAAATTCAATTTTACATTAATTTACGCATCTTTAATTGTTCTTTCGCTTGATTATCATTGTTTCCACAATTATATTTTTTTTTTGCTTTTTGAAAAAGTTTAGAATGGTCAAATATTGAATAAACATTAATTTAGGACATCAGTTAAATACACTATGTATCGAGATCAGATAATTCTGAATATTTTCCTAAATTTCGATGTACAAATACATATTCGGAAACTATAATAATTTTACATCATTAGAATTTATGTATACATTTCATTAAACATAAAATTTAAGTTTTAATTTGAATTTGTACTATTTAAGGATGTGCTGATTTAAGATATGGTAATAGTAAATTAATATATATTGATCATTCGAATGTTATAGAAATACATTCTAATTGAGCACTTCACATGGTTCTATTTGAGTTTTTGATATAGAACAATTTCTTATAATTTTAATAAGTGTTAATTTTCTTTTTTAGATGATGTTTCCGATGTCGTTATAATGCTGATGTCGAATTTCGTTCCTGTGCCGACTTCCAGTGCGTCAATATATCCTAATATAGTTTTCTGGAAAAATGTGATTTGCAAATGAATCTCTCTTTAAGTACGACTTATATATATATATAAATTATTATCAATAGTTAACACAATCATTGTCAATAGTTTTTCAATAATTGTTACTTCATTATAATTATTTGTAAATTTCTCGCATCATCGATGATTCGTTAAAAAATAACAATGTATCAGCTGTCCACTCAAATTTTTAAAGAGCATAATTTCGTGTAAACTCTTGTTTTTGAAACTCTTATTCTTTACCTAATAATAGAAGACCGTAACGTGATTTTATATTTAACTATTTTTAAATTCAATTTTACATTAATTTACGCATCTTTAATTGTTCTTTCGCTTGATTATCATTGTTTCCACAATTATATTTTTTTTTTGCTTTTTGAAAAAGTTTAGAATGGTCAAATATTGAATAAACATTAATTTAGGACATCAGTTAAATACACTATGTATCGAGATGAAATAATTCTGACTATTTTCCTAAATTTCGATGTACATTTACATATTCGGAAACTATAATAATTTTACATCATTAGAATTTATGTATACATTTCATTAAACATAAAATTTAAGTTTTAATTTGACTTTGTACTATTTAAGGATGTGCTGATTTAAGATATGGTAATAGTAAATTAATATATATTGATCATTCGAATGTTATAGAAATACATTCTAATTGAGCACTTCACATGGTTCTATTTGAGTTTTTGATATAGAACAATTTCTTATAATTTTATTAAGAGTTATTTTTCTTTTTTAGATGATGTTTCCGATGTCGTTATAATGCTGATGTCGAATTTCGTTCCTGTGCCGACTTCCAGTGCGTCAATATATCCTAATATAGTTTTCTTGAAAAATGTGATTTGCAAATGAATCTCTCTTTAAGTACGACTTATATATATATATAAATTATTATCAATAGTTAACACAATCATTGTCAATAGTTTTTCAATAATTGTTACTTCATTATAATTATTTGTAAATTTCTCGCATCATCGATGATTCGTTAAAAAATAACAATGTATCAGCTGTCCACTCAAATTTTTAAAGAGCATAATTTCGTGTAAACTCTTGTTTTTGAAACTCTTATTCTTTACCTAATAATAGAAGACCGTAACGTGATTTTATATTTAACTATTTTTAAATTCAATTTTACATTAATTTACGCATCTTTAATTGTTCTTTCGCTTGATTATCATTGTTTCCACAATTATATTTTTTTTTTGCTTTTTGAAAAAGTTTAGAATGGTCAAATATTGAATAAACATTAATTTAGGACATCAGTTAAATACACTATGTATCGAGATCAGATAATTCTGAATATTTTCCTAAATTTCGATGTACAAATACATATTCGGAAACTATAATAATTTTACATCATTAGAATTTATGTATACATTTCATTAAACATAAAATTTAAGTTTTAATTTGAATTTGTACTATTTAAGGATGTGCTGATTTAAGATATGGTAATAGTAAATTAATATATATTGATCATTCGAATGTTATAGAAATACATTCTTATAATTTCTTATAATTTTATTAAGAGTTATTTTTCTTTTTTAGATGATGTTTCCGATGTCGTTATAATGCTGATGTCGAATTTCGTTCCTGTGCCGACTTCCAGTGCGTCAATATATCCTAATATAGTTTTCTTGAAAAATGTGATTTGCAAATGAATCTCTCTTTAAGTACGACTTATATATATATATAAATTATTATCAATAGTTAACACAATCATTGTCAATAGTTTTTCAATAATTGTTACTTCATTATAATTATTTGTAAATTTCTCGCATCATCGATGATTCGTTAAAAAATAACAATGTATCAGCTGTCCACTCAAATTTTTAAAGAGCATAATTTCGTGTAAACTCTTGTTTTTGAAACTCTTATTCTTTACCTAATAATAGAAGACCGTAACGTGATTTTATATTTAACTATTTTTAAATTCAATTTTACATTAATTTACGCATCTTTAATTGTTCTTTCGCTTGATTATCATTGTTTCCACAATTATATTTTTTTTTTGCTTTTTGAAAAAGTTTAGAATGGTCAAATATTGAATAAACATTAATTTAGGACATCAGTTAAATACACTATGTATCGAGATGAAATAATTCTGACTATTTTCCTAAATTTCGATGTACATTTACATATTCAGAAACTATAATAATTTTACATCATTAGAATTTATGTATACATTTCATTAAACATAAAATTTAAGTTTTAATTTGACTTTGTACTATTTAAGGATGTGCTGATTTAAGATATGGTTATAGTAAATTAATATATATTGATCATTCGAATGTTATAGAAATACATTCTTATAATTTCTTATAATTTTATTAAGAGTTATTTTTCTTTTTTAGATGATGTTTCCGATGTCGTTATAATGCTGATGTCGAATTTCGTTCCTGTGCCGACTTCCAGTGCGTCAATATATCCTAATATAGTTTTCTGGAAAAATGTGATTTGCAAATGAATCTCTCTTTAAGTACGACTTATATATACATATAAATTATTATCAATAGTTAACACAATCATTGTCAATAGTTTTTCAATAATTGTTACTTCATTATAATTATTTGTAAATTTCTCGCATCATCGATGATTCGTTAAAAAATAACAATGTATCAGCTGTCCACTCAAATTTTTAAAGAGCATAATTTCGTGTAAACTCTTGTTTTTGAAACTCTTATTCTTTACCTAATAATAGAAGACCGTAACGTGATTTTATATTTAACTATTTTTAAATTCAATTTTACATTAATTTACGCATCTTTAATTGTTCTTTCGCTTGATTATCATTGTTTCCACAATTATATTTTTTTTTTGCTTTTTGAAAAAGTTTAGAATGGTCAAATATTGAATAAACATTAATTTAGGACATCAGTTAAATACACTATGTATCGAGATGAAATAATTCTGACTATTTTCCTAAATTTCGATGTACATTTACATATTCGGAAACTATAATAATTTTACATCATTAGAATTTATGTATACATTTCATTAAACATAAAATTTAAGTTTTAATTTGACTTTGTACTATTTAAGGATGTGCTGATTTAAGATATGGTAATAGTAAATTAATATATATTGATCATTCGAATGTTATAGAAATACATTCTTATAATTTCTTATAATTTTATTAAGAGTTATTTTTCTTTTTTAGATGATGTTTCCGATGTCGTTATAATGCTGATGTCGAATTTCGTTCCTGTGCCGACTTCCAGTGCGTCAATATATCCTAATATAGTTTTCTTGAAAAATGTGATTTGCAAATGAATCTCTCTTTAAGTACGACTTATATATATATATAAATTATTATCAATAGTTAACACAATCATTGTCAATAGTTTTTCAATAATTGTTACTTCATTATAATTATTTGTAAATTTCTCGCATCATCGATGATTCGTTAAAAAATAACAATGTATCAGCTGTCCACTCAAATTTTTAAAGAGCATAATTTCGTGTAAACTCTTGTTTTTGAAACTCTTATTCTTTACCTAATAATAGAAGACCGTAACGTGATTTTATATTTAACTATTTTTAAATTCAATTTTACATTAATTTACGCATCTTTAATTGTTCTTTCGCTTGATTATCATTGTTTCCACAATTATATTTTTTTTTTGCTTTTTGAAAAAGTTTAGAATGGTCAAATATTGAATAAACATTAATTTAGGACATCAGTTAAATACACTATGTATCGAGATGAAATAATTCTGACTATTTTCCTAAATTTCGATGTACATTTACATATTCAGAAACTATAATAATTTTACATCATTAGAATTTATGTATACATTTCATTAAACATAAAATTTAAGTTTTAATTTGACTTTGTACTATTTAAGGATGTGCTGATTTAAGATATGGTAATAGTAAATTAATATATATTGATCATTCGAATGTTATAGAAATACATTCTTATAATTTCTTATAATTTTATTAAGAGTTATTTTTCTTTTTTAGATGATGTTTCCGATGTCGTTATAATGCTGATGTCGAATTTCGTTCCTGTGCCGACTTCCAGTGCGTCAATATATCCTAATATAGTTTTCTTGAAAAATGTGATTTGCAAATGAATCTCTCTTTAAGTACGACTTATATATATATATATAAATTATTATCAATAGTTAACACAATCATTGTCAATAGTTTTTCAATAATTGTTACTTCATTATAATTATTTGTAAATTTCTCGCATCATCGATGATTCGTTAAAAAATAACAATGTATCAGCTGTCCACTCAAATTTTTAAAGAGCATAATTTCGTGTAAACTCTTGTTTTTCAAACTCTTATTCTTTACCTAATAATAGAAGACCGTAACGTGATTTTATATTTAACTATTTTTAAATTCAATTTTACATTAATTTACGCATCTTTAATTGTTCTTTCGCTTGATTATCATTGTTTCCACAATTATATTTTTTTTTTGCTTTTTGAAAAAGTTTAGAATGGTCAAATATTGAATAAACATTAATTTAGGACATCAGTTAAATACTCTATGTATCGAGATGAAATAATTCTGACTATTTTCCTAAATTTCGATGTACATTTACATATTCAGAAACTATAATAATTTTACATCATTAGAATTTATGTATACATTTCATTAAACATAAAATTTAAGTTTTAATTTGACTTTGTACTATTTAAGGATGTGCTGATTTAAGATATGGTTATAGTAAATTAATATATATTGATCATTCGAATGTTATAGAAATACATTCTTATAATTTCTTATAATTTTATTAAGAGTTATTTTTCTTTTTTAGATGATGTTTCCGATGTCGTTATAATGCTGATGTCGAATTTCGTTCCTGTGCCGACTTCCAGTGCGTCAATATATCCTAATATAGTTTTCTGGAAAAATGTGATTTGCAAATGAATCTCTCTTTAAGTACGACTTATATATACATATAAATTATTATCAATAGTTAACACAATCATTGTCAATAGTTTTTCAATAATTGTTACTTCATTATAATTATTTGTAAATTTCTCGCATCATCGATGATTCGTTAAAAAATAACAATGTATCAGCTGTCCACTCAAATTTTTAAAGAGCATAATTTCGTGTAAACTCTTGTTTTTGAAACTCTTATTCTTTACCTAATAATAGAAGACCGTAACGTGATTTTATATTTAACTATTTTTAAATTCAATTTTACATTAATTTACGCATCTTTAATTGTTCTTTCGCTTGATTATCATTGTTTCCACAATTATATTTTTTTTTTGCTTTTTGAAAAAGTTTAGAATGGTCAAATATTGAATAAACATTAATTTAGGACATCAGTTAAATACACTATGTATCGAGATGAAATAATTCTGACTATTTTCCTAAATTTCGATGTACATTTACATATTCGGAAACTATAATAATTTTACATCATTAGAATTTATGTATACATTTCATTAAACATAAAATTTAAGTTTTAATTTGACTTTGTACTATTTAAGGATGTGCTGATTTAAGATATGGTAATAGTAAATTAATATATATTGATCATTCGAATGTTATAGAAATACATTCTTATAATTTCTTATAATTTTATTAAGAGTTATTTTTCTTTTTTAGATGATGTTTCCGATGTCGTTATAATGCTGATGTCGAATTTCGTTCCTGTGCCGACTTCCAGTGCGTCAATATATCCTAATATAGTTTTCTTGAAAAATGTGATTTGCAAATGAATCTCTCTTTAAGTACGACTTATATATATATATAAATTATTATCAATAGTTAACACAATCATTGTCAATAGTTTTTCAATAATTGTTACTTCATTATAATTATTTGTAAATTTCTCGCATCATCGATGATTCGTTAAAAAATAACAATGTATCAGCTGTCCACTCAAATTTTTAAAGAGCATAATTTCGTGTAAACTCTTGTTTTTGAAACTCTTATTCTTTACCTAATAATAGAAGACCGTAACGTGATTTTATATTTAACTATTTTTAAATTCAATTTTACATTAATTTACGCATCTTTAATTGTTCTTTCGCTTGATTATCATTGTTTCCACAATTATATTTTTTTTTTGCTTTTTGAAAAAGTTTAGAATGGTCAAATATTGAATAAACATTAATTTAGGACATCAGTTAAATACACTATGTATCGAGATGAAATAATTCTGACTATTTTCCTAAATTTCGATGTACATTTACATATTCAGAAACTATAATAATTTTACATCATTAGAATTTATGTATACATTTCATTAAACATAAAATTTAAGTTTTAATTTGACTTTGTACTATTTAAGGATGTGCTGATTTAAGATATGGTAATAGTAAATTAATATATATTGATCATTCGAATGTTATAGAAATACATTCTTATAATTTCTTATAATTTTATTAAGAGTTATTTTTCTTTTTTAGATGATGTTTCCGATGTCGTTATAATGCTGATGTCGAATTTCGTTCCTGTGCCGACTTCCAGTGCGTCAATATATCCTAATATAGTTTTCTTGAAAAATGTGATTTGCAAATGAATCTCTCTTTAAGTACGACTTATATATATATATATAAATTATTATCAATAGTTAACACAATCATTGTCAATAGTTTTTCAATAATTGTTACTTCATTATAATTATTTGTAAATTTCTCGCATCATCGATGATTCGTTAAAAAATAACAATGTATCAGCTGTCCACTCAAATTTTTAAAGAGCATAATTTCGTGTAAACTCTTGTTTTTCAAACTCTTATTCTTTACCTAATAATAGAAGACCGTAACGTGATTTTATATTTAACTATTTTTAAATTCAATTTTACATTAATTTACGCATCTTTAATTGTTCTTTCGCTTGATTATCATTGTTTCCACAATTATATTTTTTTTTTGCTTTTTGAAAAAGTTTAGAATGGTCAAATATTGAATAAACATTAATTTAGGACATCAGTTAAATACACTATGTATCGAGATCAGATAATTCTGAATATTTTCCTAAATTTCGATGTACAAATACATATTCGGAAACTATAATAATTTTACATCATTAGAATTTATGTATACATTTCATTAAACATAAAATTTAAGTTTTAATTTGAATTTGTACTATTTAAGGATGTGCTGATTTAAGATATGGTAATAGTAAATTAATATATATTGATCATTCGAATGTTATAGAAATACATTCTAATTGAGCACTTCACATGGTTCTATTTGAGTTTTTGATATAGAACAATTTCTTATAATTTTAATAAGTGTTAATTTTCTTTTTTAGATGATGTTTCCGATGTCGTTATAATGCTGATGTCGAATTTCGTTCCTGTGCCGACTTCCAGTGCGTCAATATATCCTAATATAGTTTTCTGGAAAAATGTGATTTGCAAATGAATCTCTCTTTAAGTACGACTTATATATATATATAAATTATTATCAATAGTTAACACAATCATTGTCAATAGTTTTTCAATAATTGTTACTTCATTATAATTATTTGTAAATTTCTCGCATCATCGATGATTCGTTAAAAAATAACAATGTATCAGCTGTCCACTCAAATTTTTAAAGAGCATAATTTCGTGTAAACTCTTGTTTTTGAAACTCTTATTCTTTACCTAATAATAGAAGACCGTAACGTGATTTTATATTTAACTATTTTTAAATTCAATTTTACATTAATTTACGCATCTTTAATTGTTCTTTCGCTTGATTATCATTGTTTCCACAATTATATTTTTTTTTTGCTTTTTGAAAAAGTTTAGAATGGTCAAATATTGAATAAACATTAATTTAGGACATCAGTTAAATACACTATGTATCGAGATGAAATAATTCTGACTATTTTCCTAAATTTCGATGTACATTTACATATTCGGAAACTATAATAATTTTACATCATTAGAATTTATGTATACATTTCATTAAACATAAAATTTAAGTTTTAATTTGACTTTGTACTATTTAAGGATGTGCTGATTTAAGATATGGTAATAGTAAATTAATATATATTGATCATTCGAATGTTATAGAAATACATTCTTATAATTTCTTATAATTTTATTAAGAGTTATTTTTCTTTTTTAGATGATGTTTCCGATGTCGTTATAATGCTGATGTCGAATTTCGTTCCTGTGCCGACTTCCAGTGCGTCAATATATCCTAATATAGTTTTCTGGAAAAATGTGATTTGCAAATGAATCTCTCTTTAAGTACGACTTATATATATATATAAATTATTATCAATAGTTAACACAATCATTGTCAATAGTTTTTCAATAATTGTTACTTCATTATAATTATTTGTAAATTTCTCGCATCATCGATGATTCGTTAAAAAATAACAATGTATCAGCTGTCCACTCAAATTTTTAAAGAGCATAATTTCGTGTAAACTCTTGTTTTTGAAACTCTTATTCTTTACCTAATAATAGAAGACCGTAACGTGATTTTATATTTAACTATTTTTAAATTCAATTTTACATTAATTTACGCATCTTTAATTGTTCTTTCGCTTGATTATCATTGTTTCCACAATTATATTTTTTTTTTGCTTTTTGAAAAAGTTTAGAATGGTCAAATATTGAATAAACATTAATTTAGGACATCAGTTAAATACACTATGTATCGAGATGAAATAATTCTGACTATTTTCCTAAATTTCGATGTACATTTACATATTCGGAAACTATAATAATTTTACATCATTAGAATTTATGTATACATTTCATTAAACATAAAATTTAAGTTTTAATTTGACTTTGTACTATTTAAGGATGTGCTGATTTATGATATGGTAATAGTAAATTAATATATATTGATCATTCGAATGTTATAGAAATACATTCTTATAATTTCTTATAATTTTATTAAGAGTTATTTTTCTTTTTTAGATGATGTTTCCGATGTCGTTATAATGCTGATGTCGAATTTCGTTCCTGTGCCGACTTCCAGTGCGTCAATATATCCTAATATAGTTTTCTGGAAAAATGTGATTTGCAAATGAATCTCTCTTTAAGTACGACTTATATATATATATAAATTATTATCAATAGTTAACACAATCATTGTCAATAGTTTTTCAATAATTGTTACTTCATTATAATTATTTGTAAATTTCTCGCATCATCGATGATTCGTTAAAAAATAACAATGTATCAGCTGTCCACTCAAATTTTTAAAGAGCATAATTTCGTGTAAGCTCTTGTTTTTCAAACTCTTATTCTTTACCTAATAATAGAAGACCGTAACGTGATTTTATATTTAACTATTTTTAAATTCAATTTTACATTAATTTACGCATCTTTAATTGTTCTTTCGCTTGATTATCATTGTTTCCACAATTATATTTTTTTTTTGCTTTTTGAAAAAGTTTAGAATGGTCAAATATTGAATAAACATTAATTTAGGACATCAGTTAAATACACTATGTATCGAGATGAAATAATTCTGACTATTTTCCTAAATTTCGATGTACATTTACATATTCGGAAACTATAATAATTTTACATCATTAGAATTTATGTATACATTTCATTAAACATAAAATTTAAGTTTTAATTTGACTTTGTACTATTTAAGGATGTGCTGATTTAAGATATGGTAATAGTAAATTAATATATATTGATCATTCGAATGTTATAGAAATACATTCTTATAATTTCTTATAATTTTATTAAGAGTTATTTTTCTTTTTTAGATGATGTTTCCGATGTCGTTATAATGCTGATGTCGAATTTCGTTCCTGTGCCGACTTCCAGTGCGTCAATATATCCTAATATAGTTTTCTTGAAAAATGTGATTTGCAAATGAATCTCTCTTTAAGTACGACTTATATATATATATAAATTATTATCAATAGTTAACACAATCATTGTCAATAGTTTTTCAATAATTGTTACTTCATTATAATTATTTGTAAATTTCTCGCATCATCGATGATTCGTTAAAAAATAACAATGTATCAGCTGTCCACTCAAATTTTTAAAGAGCATAATTTCGTGTAAACTCTTGTTTTTGAAACTCTTATTCTTTACCTAATAATAGAAGACCGTAACGTGATTTTATATTTAACTATTTTTAAATTCAATTTTACATTAATTTACGCATCTTTAATTGTTCTTTCGCTTGATTATCATTGTTTCCACAATTATATTTTTTTTTTGCTTTTTGAAAAAGTTTAGAATGGTCAAATATTGAATAAACATTAATTTAGGACATCAGTTAAATACACTATGTATCGAGATGAAATAATTCTGACTATTTTCCTAAATTTCGATGTACATTTACATATTCAGAAACTATAATAATTTTACATCATTAGAATTTATGTATACATTTCATTAAACATAAAATTTAAGTTTTAATTTGACTTTGTACTATTTAAGGATGTGCTGATTTAAGATATGGTAATAGTAAATTAATATATATTGATCATTCGAATGTTATAGAAATACATTCTTATAATTTCTTATAATTTTATTAAGAGTTATTTTTCTTTTTTAGATGATGTTTCCGATGTCGTTATAATGCTGATGTCGAATTTCGTTCCTGTGCCGACTTCCAGTGCGTCAATATATCCTAATATAGTTTTCTTGAAAAATGTGATTTGCAAATGAATCTCTCTTTAAGTACGACTTATATATATATATATAAATTATTATCAATAGTTAACACAATCATTGTCAATAGTTTTTCAATAATTGTTACTTCATTATAATTATTTGTAAATTTCTCGCATCATCGATGATTCGTTAAAAAATAACAATGTATCAGCTGTCCACTCAAATTTTTAAAGAGCATAATTTCGTGTAAACTCTTGTTTTTCAAACTCTTATTCTTTACCTAATAATAGAAGACCGTAACGTGATTTTATATTTAACTATTTTTAAATTCAATTTTACATTAATTTACGCATCTTTAATTGTTCTTTCGCTTGATTATCATTGTTTCCACAATTATATTTTTTTTTTGCTTTTTGAAAAAGTTTAGAATGGTCAAATATTGAATAAACATTAATTTAGGACATCAGTTAAATACACTATGTATCGAGATCAGATAATTCTGAATATTTTCCTAAATTTCGATGTACAAATACATATTCGGAAACTATAATAATTTTACATCATTAGAATTTATGTATACATTTCATTAAACATAAAATTTAAGTTTTAATTTGAATTTGTACTATTTAAGGATGTGCTGATTTAAGATATGGTAATAGTAAATTAATATATATTGATCATTCGAATGTTATAGAAATACATTCTTATAATTTCTTATAATTTTATTAAGAGTTATTTTTCTTTTTTAGATGATGTTTCCGATGTCGTTATAATGCTGATGTCGAATTTCGTTCCTGTGCCGACTTCCAGTGCGTCAATATATCCTAATATAGTTTTCTTGAAAAATGTGATTTGCAAATGAATCTCTCTTTAAGTACGACTTATATATATATATAAATTATTATCAATAGTTAACACAATCATTGTCAATAGTTTTTCAATAATTGTTACTTCATTATAATTATTTGTAAATTTCTCGCATCATCGATGATTCGTTAAAAAATAACAATGTATCAGCTGTCCACTCAAATTTTTAAAGAGCATAATTTCGTGTAAACTCTTGTTTTTGAAACTCTTATTCTTTACCTAATAATAGAAGACCGTAACGTGATTTTATATTTAACTATTTTTAAATTCAATTTTACATTAATTTACGCATCTTTAATTGTTCTTTCGCTTGATTATCATTGTTTCCACAATTATATTTTTTTTTTGCTTTTTGAAAAAGTTTAGAATGGTCAAATATTGAATAAACATTAATTTAGGACATCAGTTAAATACACTATGTATCGAGATGAAATAATTCTGACTATTTTCCTAAATTTCGATGTACATTTACATATTCGGAAACTATAATAATTTTACATCATTAGAATTTATGTATACATTTCATTAAACATAAAATTTAAGTTTTAATTTGACTTTGTACTATTTAAGGATGTGCTGATTTAAGATATGGTAATAGTAAATTAATATATATTGATCATTCGAATGTTATAGAAATACATTCTTATAATTTCTTATAATTTTATTAAGAGTTATTTTTCTTTTTTAGATGATGTTTCCGATGTCGTTATAATGCTGATGTCGAATTTCGTTCCTGTGCCGACTTCCAGTGCGTCAATATATCCTAATATAGTTTTCTTGAAAAATGTGATTTGCAAATGAATCTCTCTTTAAGTACGACTTATATATATATATAAATTATTATCAATAGTTAACACAATCATTGTCAATAGTTTTTCAATAATTGTTACTTCATTATAATTATTTGTAAATTTCTCGCATCATCGATGATTCGTTAAAAAATAACAATGTATCAGCTGTCCACTCAAATTTTTAAAGAGCATAATTTCGTGTAAACTCTTGTTTTTGAAACTCTTATTCTTTACCTAATAATAGAAGACCGTAACGTGATTTTATATTTAACTATTTTTAAATTCAATTTTACATTAATTTACGCATCTTTAATTGTTCTTTCGCTTGATTATCATTGTTTCCACAATTATATTTTTTTTTTGCTTTTTGAAAAAGTTTAGAATGGTCAAATATTGAATAAACATTAATTTAGGACATCAGTTAAATACACTATGTATCGAGATCAGATAATTCTGAATATTTTCCTAAATTTCGATGTACAAATACATATTCGGAAACTATAATAATTTTACATCATTAGAATTTATGTA
>JASXSY010001895.1:0-41209 GCA_034509805.1 Sipha maydis | reverse complement strand
ATGGTGACTTTGTTATGGAAAGTGAAACTACTGATGACAACGTTGACTTATTTAATGCACCACCGATCACCCAACCAAGAGATGTACTCATTGCTGACGGCAATCCTGGGCTATGAATGACATCTGTCTTAGCCGATAATATCAACGGGTATAAATCATTTCCAATTAACATGTCAATCGGACCAGGAACGTCAAATTCTGGATCCGCCAAGACCAGGTGGCGATAGCGTTCACGAACAGAAGTAGGTAACTTGTCGCATGGCATGTACTTCGTAATTTGCGAAAGTACGATAATATCGGAAGCAACAAATTGTGGTTCTTTAGTCTGAAGGGGGACAAATGTACAATGTGTGATACCCTTAATATTTGTTACTGGTTGTTGAGACAGTCCAGATACATTCGTGCGAGTTTTACTTTTCTGCAAACCGAGTCGAGAAACACATGCGGAAGTGATAACAGAAACTTGTGATCCTCCGTCTAATAAAATGCGAACATTTTGTAACTGTCCTGTATCGTCAAAGACACGCACGACAGCTGTTCCCAAAACGACAGTCTTGTCTGTACATGCAGTACCGGCAAACTTTGATAAACCAGCAGAAGGTTGTGACTCGTCAGAAAGCGGCTGTGCTTTATCCACACGTTCTTGGCTAAACTCTTTTGAAGGGACTTTGTCATTATCCATATGCAATAGGGTATGGTGTTTATTTTGACAAGATTTACATTTAAAATTCGAAGAACACATATTCATCGAATGCCCTGGCTTCAAACAGCAAAAACACAAACCGTTGTTACTAACAAACTTCCGTCGCAATTCCACCGAATTTTTCTTAAACAAGAAACACCGATAAAGTGGATGTTCATGTTGACAAAACAAACATTTTGACTTGGGTGACATAGGCGACACCGTAGTTGAAGTCAAAGAGGACTTCATGGGTGCAAGACCCCTGCCCTTCTTTGGTATATTTTTCAACGCAACTTCTAATTTGTCACTATTATGGCCGATATTTTCTAATATTCTACATCTCTGAGAAATAAACTCTAATAAGCTGTCTAGACTAGGTATTTCGGATTGTGGAATACTAGCTTCAAATAAACGACGTGTCTCAGTATCCAATACACGAGAACCAATATAAAAAAGTAAAAAACTGGAAATATCCTCAATACCGAGTGTTTTTATAGCTGTGACATTTTCGCGAAAGGTATGGACAAATGATGACAAAGATGAAACAGATTCCTTCTTTAGAGGGGTAAAGGCAAATAGTTTATCAACATGCGCGGTAGCTAATAACCGAAGGTTTTCAAAGCATTTTTTTAATTCACCCCAAGCAATTGCATAATTATTTGCACTCAACGGAACGGCTTTGACAATGGTAAGCGCTGGGCCCGCTAAGCAAGATATTAAATAGTGATAGCGCTCAATATCTGATATCGCGTTGTTATGATGTATAAGTGATTCAAACATATCACGGAAGGAACACCATTCGATAACATTGCCATCAAATTTAGGGAGTTCAATTTTTGGTAAGTTGACCGTATGATACGACTGAATACCTCCAACATTAAGTGCACGATTTTCATCTTGATGTGAATAATTCATTTGTAACTGGTTCTCAACCGATCGTATATCTCCACACATAGCTTCCATAGCGTCTGCAACTATAGCGTCAACACTCTCAAACTCTACCACTAAATTCAAATCCACTAATATAGTAAGGATCTCTTGCTGAAATTGTTCGAATTGAGAAATGTATTTTTCGAGTGTAGCCACACGTGCCTTGAAAATTTGTTGTTTTTCAACGTCTGTTTTACATTCCTTTGCCAAACTATCGAGATTCCGAATCGACCGTAGTACACCATCACGTGCCGAACGTGCTCGAATCAGAGACTTAGAAGAATTAAAAGATTCATCGTCCTTCTTATTTTTAGGGCGACCCATGTTGAACGATATAACAAAAGACACAAATCGAAAACGAAAAATAAAAATAAAATAAAATGAAACAGATACGATATCCGGCCCGAAGGACCAAAATGTTTGCGCGAATACCCGACTTTGTAATTAACTAACTAGTTTAATTTGTCGGGGATAGACTCGCATATAATTGTGCCGGATATGTATCAAAATAATTTTGCTATGTATATAAAATAAAAGACATACATGCTAAACTAGTGGACTGTATAAAAAATATTTTGTATTGCCAAAATTCTTAGGTTATTGAACAAAACTTCATGACTTAATAATAGTGTTAGTAGCTTAATACTAAACAAAAAAACACAGGTACATATATGTATGTATATATATATATATATATGGAAAAGAGATAATAATAATAATATATAAGTATATATATATATATAAGCTAAAAATACATAAATATAAACAAAAGAAAACTTATCCAAAAAAATGAGCAGCCGACTTGGAACCAGCGAACTATGGATTGATGATGGGAACAACGGCTACGACGATGGTGCGAAGTACCGAATACGCACGTCACGTATTATTTTATAATAGTACAATGTCAATAAGTGACGATCAGTACTACTAATAAAAATAATAAAAATATGGTTGCGTCCATGTATCGTAGACCGTAAGGTAAAGGTAACGACCTATACGGTAATACACGACGTTGTGAGTTGCCAAAACAGCGGCGCACTACACAATATATAGCGATGGTATAAAATAACATTCACAAAACACGCACAAAATCAACAAATGTGAACAACAACACGGATTTGTCAACGAACGAACAAACCGGGCGTACAACGGACATGGCGTATGTGTTTGTGCCGGGAACTGCGCAGTAGTCATGGACCAAATAAAAAATCCAGTTTCGTCCCGTCACGTGATGACGCATCGATGTCGGTATTAACGGTTGTCGCACGTGTTGCATGTCGTTCATGTCGCACCGACCAGATGGCATGTCGTGATATGTTTTTTTCGAACATTACTTTTTAAGGTAATAAATAGCTTTTACCATCATGCCAAATTATAAGCACCTGATTGTCGAAATTTAATTTCACAGGGAGGAAGGGAGTCAACCAATAGGTTCTAAAATTAGATAATATACTCGTATGTATTAAATACAAACCATATAGCGGATCCAGGGGGGGGACGGAAGGGGCGATCGCCCCCCCGTCAGCCGTATCAAAATGTGTTGTATCTAATTTGTTGTACTATTAAATTACATTATTTTGTGTTATACCATTCTAATGTATTGTTAATTGTTATTATCACAAATTTTTGTCTTTTATTTTTATAACATAAACATATGTGAAGTGTCGATAACAACAATATTATTGCGATATTATTCATAATCCGCCCCCCCCCCCGTTAAGGTAGGCTGGATCCGCGCCTGATACGACCACGATGTATTAGACCAATAAAACTGTACGTTCGCGTCGGTGTGTATCGAATAAAAAATGCGCTCGTCGGTTTTTCGGTTCGAACTATTGATAGATCGAATCGTTCAACCTCTCGCCCTATCACACCTGCCGTCATCGTTGACCGTGGCGGCAGTAATCGGATCTTAATAATATCGCTATGCGCGCGACAAATATTGCAATTGAGTCGTCAGAAATCAATTAGCGTGAACGGACCGGACCGATGCGGAGAAAGATGGAAAGGCGACCTGATGTTATCGTAATGATATAACACGATACGTACTACGAGTATATTGGCATTGGATCGAATTCACTGATGCATAACATTATCGCATTGCGCGTGGAGCTCGGATATCAATTCATTTGTTTATTTTCGTACCGAAACGATTGCCTCCGATACACGATGCTCGCCGTGGAAAAAAATAATAAAAAAATAACCATATCTCTTACCGATTTATCTTTACCGTTTATCAAAAGTGTATACTACTGGGAATTTTCTACAGTGGCTTTGGATATTTTTCCAAAGGTATACAAAACAAGGAATATTTTTCAAATCCGTTCAAGTTACTACAACGTCACATGACGTTATCATTAGGTAATTTTCGTTTTAACGTATACGGCTATAGATACTAACAGCGATATTATAAGAATTGAATAAGCTAATTTCAAATTTAGGTGTACTTATTTGTTATGATCGTCGCATCCGATTTAGCGCATGAATGCTGAGAATCATGTGAAATGCGAAATTCAATCCGTGTTGCATGGTAATTACGTACAATATTGGTCGTAGATCCAACCGAATCGTGCGCCCGGAACGATATTTATCCGGTGCGACGCGTATTATAAACAATAAATGAGACGAAGTGTTTTCTCCGCGTGGCCGGAACAATAATAATCGTGTCTATTTTCGAAACGATAAAATCGATCGGTCGTCGCGCAGAGGGTGGTCGAGGGGCGTGCGATGATGGTCAACCGCGGTTAAGGTGCGGGCGTGGGAGGAAACGAGCATCATTCATAAACGGGAAATGATCGGACAGACAGCAACATATATATATATTTCTTTTACAATTATTATCGTTGTTATTATTGACTATCATTATCATTATAATTATTATTATTATTATTATTATTATTATTATTATTGGGCGATGACGGCCAATTAGTACACAGTGCTCTCGGGACGACGGCTGGCGTGCGTGCGTGTGCGCTGCGTTTGACGTTGGCGAAAATAGTCGTCGTTCGCTACACACACACACGCGCGCACGGAAGCGCGCAGTCGTATCGCCTGAAGCCGAACGATGCGTTAAATCCATTATACTTGCATAGACCGCGCGTTATTTACACCGAACCCTTCGGGCGGCGGTACGCACAAACACGCACCCGCGCTCAGGTTTATATTGTGTTATTATCGTTACCGCCGTCGGATATTGCTACCGGTGCCGGCCGATATTTACCGACCAGAGATGCCACAATGAACCACTCGTGGAACGACGCGCGTGCACACATTAGACATATTTTATACGTTATGAGTGCGCGCGTACGCGTATTGTTGTGCGCGCGCCGGACGGGAAAAAGCGTCGTACGATAGTGTTCGTACCGTGTACGTACGTGCATGATACGGAGACGCGGCACGCGCCTCGTAATTATGCGGCCACGCGACCGCCGACGTCGGACATATGGCGCGGACGCCCGCCGATCGCTTTCTCTCTCGCGCCCACTCACAATTCCTCTCCCCCGCGGTCCCGTTGCGTGTCGACGGCAGGCCCGTACCGTCATTAATAATAATAATAAAATAACGCGTCGTGTATTGTGCACACATCGTTTTCGTGCGCGCGCGCGTAATAATCGGGAAAAAATGGCAATAATACTTGAATTTTAGTCCTTCCTGTCTTTTTCCGTAGCACCCCGACCACCTCCCCGGTCGACCGAACGATGCGTCGCCCTCGGGGACACAGGAACACGCGCATTGTGCTCGCGTACACGTACGATAATACAGTACACACACACGCACATGTCCGAATGCGCGGCACAATTGAAATATGCAACGCGCTTGTAAAGGATACACTCCGCGCCGGATAATGTCACGTTTTTTTTTTTTTCCACCACCACCACCGTCGATGCGATTCCGCGCGCGTCATTTGCATGCGAATATATCGCGAACGACGTAATTGACAAAAACGCGACACAATCGCGATCGCGATTAATAATGGTCGGCGACGACAGCGATTCCGAGTCACTGGGATTAATGATACGACCCACTGTTGCAAAACAAGTCGGTTCTGCTACGGTAGGGAAACGTTTGTACGCGTGATTATTCATGTTATTCGTATTATTACAATTATTCAGCGGCCATTGATCGCTCGATCGGATCTCCGAGTCCTTGTACGAATGTGCAATTATCGTAGTTTACCGAATCGAATGCTGCAGATGCATCCGCAAGTTTTCTGGAAAATATTTGGCACAGCAGTCGGCCAAAGACACAACTATGTGTGTTATATAGCCACGGAGATATTTTATTTTATTTATTTTTCGGTGCAGTATAATAGAAGGGAATCAAATTTAACATTATTAAATATATTTGTATTTTCATATCTTAACTGACTGAGAAAAATTATTTTTAAATAGTTTGATTCTGTAAAATTACAAGATATATAGTAGTTGTAGTACCAGATATTACTAATATTTTAATACATTAAATCCTTCCACACCTTATGAACTTGCACTTAAGAACTTCTCTAGCCACGTCTAATTATGTTTCCCAACAACTGCCATAATGGTATCGTCTCCATAAAATAAATCATAACATTTTTACTTAATAATGTATCCGATGGGATACATATTACATATTTTGCCAACAGTTCTAATAATTTATAGTTAATAAATTTTTTGATTTATTTGTAAAAATATTTTAGTTTCAAAACAAACTACTATTGGTTCATTCCAATAAATTATGTTTATACTTTACTATTGATTATTATTAAAAAATTGAATTAAGGCTTTTGTATTTGAAACAGTAAAATAAACTTCAGAATATTATTTTAATAATACATTTAAAATGTCAAATAATTTATGAAATTTATATGGACCTGAAGAAGTCTATCATTTTGGACATCAATATGTATGGTAGAGTAAAAAGAAAAAATTAAAAAAATATATATAGCAGAGAATTAATCAACTATTTAAAATATTATAATAAAAATGTTGAACCTACTATATTAAATGGATACCAAATTACCAAATTATTCTGCAATCGATTACAATATATTTTTATTTCTTATTTTGAAATCGTTGTGACTAATATTATTTTCTTAAAAAAATAAAAGAGTTACAAACCAAATATACGTATTTATTATAAGAAAAACAATTTTTAAGATATTAAATAATAATAATAACATACAATATTATAATATATTATAATATTGTATGTTATTATCATTATAACTGATGTTATTATTATTATTATTATTATTATATCTATAGTTTGCCGGTAAACCTCGTACACCAGACCATCGAAAGAATTTCTCCTTGAAGTCGTATGTTAATACATGCGAATTTGTGGGAAAAATATTTCCAAGAAAAAATACGTAATAAAGGGTAAAAATACATATGCGATGTACATCACCTATTTCCGAGAACTGTTGAATCCAACTCCGGTAAAGGAATCATTGTTTTGTGTTCAACGAATCGTCTTTTTTCAAGCATTTTAAATGAACAAAACTCGAGTGCGGGCAAGGAACAACGTTAAAACGACACTTTTAAATCTCTAAAAAAGAATATCTCCTGAGAAGGTCCATGAGAATATGTCGTTGAGACGGTTTCACTGTACCGGCAACAGAACCGTGCATGAAGAAGCATTTATACAATGTATAGGTACATATAGGATTAAGTGCGAACAAGTGGCACAGACTCCGAATTCAATATTTGTTTCCGACCATAATATCGCTTGAATCCCTCCCGGAGCGCATGATAACTGATTCAATTTAATTGCGCATGGTTTATCGGAAGGTGACATCGCTCAACAAAGCCCACGGTAGCACGATCATCCACCCTCTCCTACCCTCATATTTTTGTTTTTGTCGTCCATAATAATGCCGTTGTTGTCATCAATCACCGGAAAGATTTCGAGATGCAACTGGGTGGATAAATATCGCATTTATTATCATTATATTGTTATTTTTTTTACTTCTCTCTTTCCTAAATATATATATATAAAAAAAAAAAAAAATTATTGCCGACAATAACGACGAAGATTTTCCGATAGCAGTATATAGTTGGAGTACCTACATGCACGTTTATAATGCTTATGAACATTTATGTGTACGGATACTTTTGTTTTGTGCGAAAATAGAAGGGTTGTGGGAATAACAAACGGATAAAAACAAAATAATAACAAAAAGCTTTATTTATTATTAGAATTAGTGTCTATATATTCCGTTTACGGGGGTCGTAAAAAATATCCGACGTCGATGCAGTCAGTGCGTCAGATACGTTGTATTATTTTGTTGTACCTATACGCAGGTACTATAGGTAGTGTGTGTGTGTGCGTGTGTGTGTGTGTGTGTGTGTGTGTGTGTGTGTGCGCGTGTGACTGTGTATAAGTGTGCGCCATCACAGCACACTAAATATAATGACGTGCACAGTTGCGGTTTTGTTGCGATGTAGACACACTTATACACACATACATACATACATGTAGCGTAGGTTGTCAGATGCTGCGGGCCGATAATATGAAGGGATGAAATTAATCGCGTTTGAAAGGCTGCCCCAGGTAAACATAAAAATAATATAATATAATGTCTCGTGGGTCTTTTTTTTTTTTTTTTTTGACGTTTTATTTTTTACCGATCACCTACTACTATAAGGTCGCCATCGGACAATGGAAACATTTGGGAGGTAAAAACGAGTTAACTAAAGTGAAAAATATTTGTATGTGTGTACGTACATAATTCATATGTATATAATATATGTGTGTGTGCGAGAGAGAGTGTTCGTGTATTGTGCACGTTTTTATGCGCATACATTGGAGATTGTTTGCCAAAAGGGCTGTACCTACAACCACTCCTTCCACAACCCTTTTACGCGTATCGTCCTATACATTACATGTGTATATAGAAAAATCAGTAACGCCACCGAACCGAATCTCGTTGTGATCGACGTGTGCACACTATATACGCGTGCACCGTTGGTTCGTGTACGAGATAATACGTATATATATATATATATATATATATATATATATATATATATATATGCACACATTATATTACATAAAGCTTTAGTCGGGATAAACTATATTATTTGAAAATGTTCTCTTCTATTAGGTGTACGTTGTTTGTTGTTCTACTGTCTGCGGCAAAAGCGGTGGTATGTCAGAGAGAATCACGTCCATCCGGTTTTGTACACGCGGGTCCTAAAAAAATATAAACAAATTCAGCATATATTTGTATTACACACACACGTATGAATACAGTGGTTTGTTTTTATTAAAGAGAACCCTGCTGATCGTATTCCTCGAAACATTCAACATTTTTTTCCCCAGGAAATTGAACCCACGATAAAATTATACCAAACGTATACTGTTGGCTGCCTTGATGTATGGTAAATCAAGTGGATTTTCTTCGGTGGATTAGTTCATAATTGAATAATAATTGTATGCCTTTTTTTAAGTTTTATTAATATATTTTTCGTCTATTCGGCAATCGTATTAGTTTTCTAGAATTTCGCTACTTATTATTCTCGACAAATAGAATGCAATTATCATACAATATCATGGTTTGATTTAAAAAAAGTTTTACCAAATGAGATAACGTAACTAGTTTACAGTAGTTGTTTAATATTTTATTGTAGAAAACGTAATGTACCAATGTCAAGCATCACATACTATTCGACTGTCAGTTTATATATTTTCTGCACTATTTGCATTGTTATAAAGTGATAAAGGAAATACAATCAAGCCTTAAATTTGATTCTCAGCGTTCGCAAACAAAATTATTTTACTATAATTATATGTAATGGATAAAAATATAAGCGTTTATCAACTCTTGTATTTTTTTTTTTTATGTTGCTTACAACGAAAAACAAACATTTAAAATCATATTGAAGTATAGCCAAATTGTAGTGTGATGAGAATCAGTAAATCTATTTAATATTTTTTGTAGTATAAATTATTAAAGTTATTTTTATTTTCATCATTGAGCCCATACATAATATTATATGTCATTTTATGGGAATTATACACATACGAGGAAATTGATCTTTAAAAGTTTAATTTTTATTTAATACAGGTTGTGGAGGAAAAAACTGAATGAACAATGAAAAAAATTGAATAATACTCTAGTTTCGTACACGTGTACTAGTAATACACGTCGGTTGATTGATAGGGCCCTTTAAATTTCAGTCATAAAATATATTTCCGTACCAATAAAGGTATTATATTTCGTAGTGCTATTCCTATTACACGTCAGAAGTTCAACGCGAAATATTACTACACATCTATTGTTCCAATGTAATTTATTAGTATTATTCTTTTGTATTCACCAAAATCAAATTTATCGCGGATCTAACAATAAACACTCGAATATGTTTTTTCCTTCAAATTGTTCAAGATTTCGGAAAAACATCGGATATCTAGTTTTGAGTGTTCAGATTTTTTTCTAATACTCAATAATACTTAATAATTTTTAATCCGTCCTACTTGCTTTTACGAGTATTATAAACAACAGTAATAAGTATATTTCCTTAAAATATCAATTGAATATTTTATTTTGACGTAATCATAAAGCATTGTATTCACAAATACCTATACAATATTTACGAGTATTATACATGTATATGTATTCACATAGAACTTTTAAATTTTAAATTCTTGTATATTACCATATACTACAAATTGTCATAAAGTTAAATTATTTATTTTTCGCTATTAATAAAATATGCAATTTTATATCATACATAACATATAATATTTTTTATTAGTATTATTATTAATTATATTATTATTAGTATAATACTAAAAAATTATTTTAATCGCTTGTCACATTTATTAAAGACATTTTAGATTAATTTAAGTATTTCTGAAATTATTGCACATTTTGAGTAGTGGTTTTATATTTTTCTCTAGATTGAAAGTGTTGAGAAATGACCAGTTTAAAGTTATACTTTCGATTCCCACGGAACTTTTGGTGAGTCATTATTGCCTGAAAACTATTTACAAAAACAAAAATAAATAAATAAAAGAACGAAATCAATATAAATACAAACATTTATATTGCTTCACTCAGAATATAAAATTTTACTGTATAAAACGAAATATACACGAAACATTTTAATTTGGAAACGAATCTTGAACTATTATATTACAAATTATATTTAATTATTCTTAGCTTTTTTTTGTTAATGACATCCAATTGCAAATTATTGTTCTTTGAAATGTTGAATAGTAATAAAATTTTCCCGATTTAATTTAGCTTGTAATTTTGTAAACTATACTCTCAATATTTGTACGCGGTCAATTTCGCAATTCACTAATGACAAAATGTTTTGTATTTTATAATGACAGCTGACATACAAATTGTAAGCAAAATATTTCTAGGTAATGAGAGTGTACAGAATATTAGTGAATTCTCTAAAACGCTCTAGCACGTATTTTTCGGCAAATCGCTGCATTTATCCTGTTTCAATAATTGTATCTAACAACAAATTAATATCTTAAAAACCAAAAACGGTTTAATATTGAGAATTGTTATTCTCATTAAAAAAAGAAAATTTACACGATAATAGATTCATATTTCATCCAAATTGTAACCAGTTTATCAACGACTGTAGCTATTTTATATTCTTTATGTTGTTACTCATAAAAACCGGAAAACATCTCCAAAATAAACCTCATAACTAATTATTGGTATTATATCAACATAATTTTATACACAAATTTTATAAGTTTTAATGCGTCTGTTGGGTACACAATCCATTTTTGAATTTGCGCGCGGTGTTTCGTTGCGTTTCGTGTCGCACCGTTGGCCACTCTGCAACGCTCCGTGAAGACAACCGTTTTACCTCCATAGCGGGGGTTGTCTTGCCGCAGTCGAGCCTCCAGCCAACGGTACCCGCCGCCTCGTCCGTCGTCGTTTTCGATCGTCTATGGCGAAGTATTGTTTCTTCGCCGTTTTTGTATTCTCTTGGTTTAAAACCCACATGTTTTAACCAGCGCGACCCGGT
Source organism: Sipha maydis (assembly GCA_034509805.1). Lineage (NCBI taxonomy): Eukaryota > Metazoa > Arthropoda > Insecta > Hemiptera > Aphididae > Sipha > Sipha maydis. The sequence goes on along the minus strand of JASXSY010001895.1, from coordinate 29,614 downwards.
GCGCCGTCACCGTCAATTCCGTTTTGTTCCGTGCACCCGATCTTTGCTGCTCACGAGCTCGTCGCGTACATCCGTTTACGCGATCCGAGTTCCGGCCATCTGTGCCGACACCACGGCTTATTTTATTGTGTCCGTCGCCCGTCCGATTTTCGCTGTGCGAACGTGTTTTCCGCCCGTCCGTTCGACGACCTGCGAACCCGTCCACGCGGTAACCACTGCGCCCCGTTTTATTGTTTTCCGTCGTGATCAACACGACTTTCGCTCTGCGAATTTGTCTCGCGCGTCCACGTGGTTTTCGTCCGCCGGCCCTACATCGAGCGAACGCTCCAGCCGTGACGTGTTATCGTGTTGTCGTTTGTGCCGCGTTCAACGCCGCGACAACGGGGCCGTAGTGACCAGACGTAATTTTGCCCGCCCCGGCCTATCTATATGTATGATAAATGCGTAATAGTTTAACATAAATCAATCAACCTAGAAGTGTAGCATCACTCAGCTACGATAATCACGTCATAAAAAGATCGGTCGTTAATTCGTACGAATTGATAAAAAAAACTACCAACCGCTTCAAATGGACGTTGTGAAGTCTCATACATCGATGGATGAATAGATCACACCCTTAAGACTTTATACAAAGGAGTCGTGTTATCTCAAACTTCCACGACACAAAAAAGTAGACCACTTGAAGAAAAATCGAGTCACCAAGAACTTCTGAGTTTTTAAAGTTTTGAAAGGTTTCGTTAGGACTTTTTCATTCCAAATACAATACAACTGTTTCCTAATAAAATAATCTTAAATTAATTTAAGTAAAAATATCTTTATACTGAATCATTGTAATATATAATACATTTTATGATACGCCTATAATAAATTGAACAATTTATAATCGATTACATGGGGTATAGGGAATTATGTAATATATGTTTATTTTTATATAAATTGATTTATATCCACAAATTTTATATAATTATTGCATTATTAAATTAATATTAATTCACACTTCCAGACTCAAGTATAAGAATTAATTTCAAATATTGATTTCGTATTTTACAAGATAAATTAATATATGAGTTTTTCAAAGTTGTGATATGAAAAATAATAATAAATAATGGAACACCTGCATTAGTTGTTATATCACGAAGGAACAATGATGCAAGTAAAAAATATAAACTACAACATTATTCGTAGTATTCCAAAGAACCATTCAGTTGATACATAACGTATACAACATATTGTAAAGCTAAAGTATTTGACTTACTACGAATTCTAATTTTTTTCCGCGTGCCTTATTATGTGTATCTACCAAGACTATTCAGTGAGTGTTTTATCGTTATAAGCTCTCATCATTATTACTATTTTCTTTACTTCAATTATTATCGAAGTAAAGAAAAAATAATTACAGTACGAAGCGTGTATTTATTTTTAATGTCGTTCAAGTTTACACAGTCATTTGTAGGTAGGTACTTTACATCGTGTATTTTCATTTAACCTTTTGTGAAATAGTGTCACCGTTCGTTAAAAGAACTTTTCTAAAGCTTTTTGTTTAATATTTCATTGTTTGATAATATCTGTCTATTATTTATTGATTTTTGTTTTGTTTAGATTTTCCGTATAACTCAGAGAATTCAATTTGAAATATTTTTACTCATTTCGTGGAATGGTATTTAATATGTTTTTACTAAATGTCTATGTTTTGACTTTATTATCAAAGTGATTTCTAAGCCCACGTTTAAGTTCACTAAAACTTTTTAAATGATTTTTTTTTTTTAATAATTAAACATAATATTATATCATATTATGATTGCAAATAATACCATTGTATTTCTCCTGCGAAACTTCGATAACGCATGACTTTTCTTTTCCATAAAACATTCGATACATGCAATTTTTTATTATTTAGAGCAATTATCCAAAGCATGAAAGAAAAAAAATACCTAACATTTTTTAAAATGTAACGGTAAAAATATTATTTGATTCTTGTTTTACTAGTGAAATTAATCAAGGTTTATTTAAAATAACGAGTACAATAAGTAATGATGATTCGAATTAACTGAAGGTGTTAAGATTACAAGCTTTATCGAAACGTTCGAATCATTAATCAATAAACGATTTAAAACAAAAAAAATTATTTATGTCACTTTACTCATACATACTCGGAGGTTTTACTATTTATATTATACTGAAAAAATGCACTAATATCATTCTACATATGATTTTGGGTGCTGTTTTTTAATATTATCCGATAAGAATCTGTTCAATTATTTATTATTTATTAATCAATTATTTAATATAGTATAGTTAAGGCATTTGTTTTAATTATTATAATTATTATAATTTTACAAATATATTTTTGAGATAATCGATGTATTAATATCGACTATGTGGATATAAAGCTGTTAATACAAAGTTATAAAAATCAAATCCCCCAACAATAATAAAAAATTAATTACATCATTTTATTTTTTTTTTTTTAACACGATTCTATTGTTTTGAATTATCAACATCCGTACAATATTCTATCCAAAAACTTTTTACTCGCATTTGGTCAAATTAAATTGGTTTGAAAACGAATTTTTACTAATGCTGTTACAATTGATTGATTTTGGAATTTGTACTTAACAGTAATTTAAATTTAATCGAAATTATTCAATGTAAATTGTTTTAATTGTAATAAGTTATTTATATCATGATTTTATAAAACGTTAATTGTTCGCCGTCTTCAATTAACATTTAATTAATTGTTTGATGAAGTTGAAACATGAATTGTCTTTTAAAACATCGAATAAAATGTTTTAAATTTCGGTTAAAAATTAAATTAACTATTTTCTTGCTTATTAGACTTATTTCAATTTTAACTTAATTATGGTTTACAGCCTCAATGCAGCACATTTTTCGCACATTTTTACACAAGATATCACATATTCATATAAATAATGTTTATTTTTTCACGTAAAATCACTACTTATTAATATTTTATGAATAAAGTACATGTTTAAAATAGGTACATACTACATTATCATTATTAACAAAAGAGGATGTTAAATATAGAAAGGTAAGATTAATGAATTTCTAAAGTATTTTAATAAATTCTAATAAATTCATATTTTCTTATTAATATTATTATATTGTTTTAGGTTGTAGATGGCAAAAAAATTTAATTTTATTAAATTTGATTTACGTAGGACTTTAAAGAGAATAATTTCTTTGAAACTTCAAAAATGTGTATAACCTAAAGAGATGATTTTGATAAACAACGAAGAATAAAAAATATATATATATATATATATATATATATATATAGATAATTTTTAGCATTTGCAAAGAATATTAAAAATACAAACATTAGGCAGGTAATAACTAATATGGTTACATAATTACTTTTATACCGATAATGGTATTATGTTGATAGCTTATGTAACGGTACATTTAGGTTTTAACTGTTATGATCATTATGAAGTACATACTTCATTGTTTTGATAGATAATCACTCAATTGTTTTAAGTATTAAGACAACGTTCCAAGACGATTCTGTTTACAAAACAAAAATAGAGATCAATTAAGTCAATATTTTATGAATATATTATTTTATACGAGCTTATTTTTTATGTTAATTTCTATAAAGGCATGAAAAGCATTTTATTTTTTGGTTATATGCTATAATTTTAACATTAATATAAAAAAAAAACTTATATGCCTATATGTAGATATATAGACTAACAAATCCCTATTCGCGTCTGAGGGTACTGTTGGGTAGCTTCTCTCTTCATACCCTCATTTCTTATAAACTATCTAACCACTCAAACGCTTATTGTAAATATTATTACAGATTATATATATTCTAATAAATGCTAAAAAAAAAAATTATTTATTTATATATTCTTTTTTTCTTTTCTTAACATATCAAACAAAATAGTAGAATATTATTTTGCGTCAAACTTTATTGAATAGAATAAAATGAGGATAAATTAAATAATTAAAGACAACAACAACACGGCATTTAAACAAGAATACTTCAAATTATAGAGAAGTGTTCGCAGTAATGCAATCAAGTAGTCTAGACACTTTGGGATATTATATGGAAAATACAGAATTTATCATAAGATCGAATAAAATGTATCAATACACTCGTAACTTGCGTTCCATTAAATCGATTTATTTAAGTCAATAGAAATTAACATTTTATTGTTAATAATCCTTTTTAATTATTTAAACTAATGCACACAATTCTTTAAAATTAAAATTTAAAATTTAATCTATTTTATGGTAGAATATCTGGATGTAAATTGTTTTGCACACATATTCATATTACATTAATTATTTTGTTATTGGATTTAAATTAATTACATACAAGTATATTATTACGAGCCTGTAAATATGATTAATTAGTATGCTTTACTGATCATGTCAGGTAATATGTACAACAAATAATTGCACTATTAACTATTTAATTCAGCTAATTTTTATATTATAGTTTACAAACTATTACAGTTATTATTAGTTTAACATAACCGGGATAGTTAACAGTCATCATTAATTCGTGAATGACGTTGAATTTATAAACATTTTTGCTAGTATTTCGTATGATAAATTTAGTATGATAATACAGTAAAGTATTGATTACTTGAATTTCAAAGAAGGTAAAAACTAATTCGACTTATGTATTTTTCGAGTTAAACAACTCAAATTTTTTTAAAATTACGAACAAACTTGAGTTAGCTATTATTGTCTGTGTATTTATTAATTATGATTATCTTGTAGATAACCCTGAAGATGACATTTTAAAAGTAATTTACTAAATATTTATTAAAAAATTACATTTTAAAACACAATATATGTATAATTTATAAATTTTACAAAATTAACTTGAATTGAAAGTTTAACGTTTTTGGGTTATTTTAAAATAAAGTCTTAAATTTCCTTTAGGTAGTTGGAAAGTATCTTACCAGTATCTACAGATTTTTCAATGAACACTCTCATTTCATCAAGCAATGCTTTCGCTTATTTATTAGAGGCTACTACTGGATGTTTATCTTCGTCTAAGTCAGATTAAGAAATCAATTACACTGCATCAACAAAGTCTTGATAATTTAATACTCCAGTTATACGTTCATTAGTATTTATTCCAGTAAATTTATAAAATATTGTTTCTTGTTCTAATTTATAGCACCACAATTTTCCAATCGAAACCTCCATCATCGTTTTCTACACGAGAATATTTAATTTCGTTTTCCTTAGACAACATTTCAGATTTAATACAACAATTAAAGATTGTGTTTTCTTTGATATCTTGCCATGCTTTATAATACATTCGCATAATTTGTAACAAGTTCATTGAAAAATATCTACCTTCGTCAATATCATTAATCATTTTTCCAATAACTTCTTAATGGTATAAAATTTTAAAGTTCTGTGTTATACTTTCATAAATTGATTGAAGTTGTGAAGACGTATTTGATGGAACAAATTCTACTTTAATAAAATCTAATTGCTTTTTTGTATTACGAGCAGTACAATTGTCAATTAAGAAAAGTACTTTTTTCCCTTTTAGTTTCATATTTTTATCAAAATTAGACAATAATTTTTCAATTAATTTACTTGTAATCCGCGTTTTTTTATTTGACTTATAACAAATGGACATGTTTTAATATCTTTAAAACACCTAGGTTTTGCTGATTTTCAATTTAATTATAATTTAATTTTATCCCTGTTATATTTGATCCTACAACAATTGTAAATTTTTTTTGTTGTATTTTCCTCATGAAAAATTATTTTTTTTCAAATAAATATTTAAGTAAACACTTGTAAAATAAACCGGCTTCGTCATCATTATAAACATTATCAAGAGAATATTGATTAATAATAATTGATACGTATTTTACTAACCTCTCACTACATATTGATTGGTCAACTGAAGCGTTTTCACCACATATTTAACGAAAAACAACAGTATTTCTACATTTTAGTTGCTCAACCAACTTTAGCTAGCTTTAAATTGTTTGTGGCCAAGTTTATTATCAAATATCCAGCATTTTCTTTTAAAATTGCTCCATTTATTAGAATATTTCAATTAAATTGTTAACTAACCTCTATGTCGGGATACCCAGAAATCTTCATTCTTTTCAAAGTCCCTTTATTAGTTTCGTACTTTCGTAAAATATCGTCTTTATATTTTAATATAGTTGAAAGTGTACTAGGACGAATATTAAATTGTTTGACAACTTCATTTTTAAATGTACAAATTTTAGTCAACTCACTTATTATGTTCACTTTTTCAACAATTGATAATGTAACATATTTTCCTTTAAGAAGTAAAACTACAAATTGTACACGCTACACAACAAAGACTTACGGAAACTGTTGATTATTTTACAGCACAATAATACATAGTATATAAATATAGTTCAATTAGTACATTTATGATTGTAAACTTGCTATTCTATTGATTCAATTTAAGATATAATTGTTATAACTGACTTTGAGTTATCAATGTTCAACTATTTTTAAATTTAACTTATTGCGACCAATATTGCATTGAGCGTATTAAAATTTCCTAATGACAACAAACAAGTTTGAATTATCGAGGTACGACTATATTAGGGTTTCATAATCATTAGTCTTCATACGATAGTATTATTAATATCATAAAAAAAAAAAAAAATAATAAAATAAATTGGTAACCTTTTAAAATTAATTTTACTTTCTATCGAGATGTGTTTATGTGAGTGTATACATAATCATAATTAAATTATGACACAAATAGTGTCTACGGTACATTTAAATTTAAAATTAATTATTATAATGATCGTATTTTAAAGTTTTTGAATATCATCATTTAAATATGCTGTAAAAAAACATTGTTAACATGTAATCTCATAATTATTTTTTATTTTATTAAAAAAAAAAAAAATGTATAACGGTGATTAACTTTACTGTGAGTTTTTGCATTCCTTTCTTAAGCTCCGTTTACTTCTGTTATTGGTGAATATTTTCAAGTCGATAAGATTCGCTAACGTAGCATAGCACATTACTTATTTAGAAACGTTATTCGAGAGCATTCTCTACCTCTCACTTTTTGTCACCAATTTGCTTTCAATTATTTCACGGTTTGGTATCCAATCTATTTTAAATAACCTCTAATCTTACTTTAGGAAAACGTTTTCATAAGTTCTATCTTCCCTATGACTATATTATTTGATAACATTTTAAGGTATTACTATAGTTTGTTTGAAATATGCCGTGAAAACAAATAGTGGTTGTAATCGGACTAATGTAAATATTATGAAATTTATTAATAATATTAACCGTGGTTCTTTATTTTTACAACTCAGCATGATACATTAACCAACTGTTAACACTACTCGCGCGACATACATGTATGTGTATATATGTTATATGTGTATGCCGTAGTCTGCGAAAATCAATGGATTTTTTGTCGTTTTTCATTTATCGGATCACGGATCACATTCAAACCACGTAGCAATATATTTCCCAGGCTTATGTATTTTGTTTTATGATATAGTCAACAAAATCTTGTAAATTGGAATATTTCTAGGGTAGATAAACCCTGTTTCTCTTGTTGAAATAAGTTTGGTATGTGATGGGTCCTTGCGAAGATATTTGACCTACATTTCGCGAGCTATGTAATGCGGTTACTCTTGTTTTGTTTACTATCCCTCGAATAATGTTTAAAATAAATCTTACACGCATGCACACCATGGGATAACATTTTTCTAAAGGGGATTTTGGTACCGAACATGAAAAATCTATAAAACACGTAGACTACCACATAATATTATACCTGCGTATACGCCTATGATGTGAACGATGATTTATTGAAAATCATAGTTTATAACGAGATACCTGTTTCGAATAAAAGAGCTTAAAATGAAATTCATTATAATTTCGTGATAGACAAGCCGTAATAGGGATTTCGATGGAAAACATACGGAAATAATTGAATTTCCTAATTGGACAAAAATAAAAAATACATCATCGGATGTCCATATTTACATACCGTATTGCTCGTATTTTGTAAATAATATATATTTTATTTATTGAAAAACACTTACGTGAACACCAGTTTTTCCACCATGTACCAGTACGATATATTGTTCTATGTACTTCAATGGGATTCCTCGTGGCATTTTTTTTTCTCGCGTGCGAAAATTTATGCAAAAGACGAATTTATTTTACACATTTTTTCGTATTCATCTGCAGTTAAAATAGTACATTTTCCCGTTCATATATATAATTCTCCATTGAAACTTAACGTAGCTTAGCGATGTCGTACAAAGTTGATTTTGATCGTAATACGTACGATATGTGCATTCGCTAATTACGTTTACGGTATCCGTAGCAGCCATAGTTCGTGTGCGAATCCATCCACCACAAAATTCCGTCATAATCAAATCACCCATGTACAATAGTGCAAATAGCGCATTCGGCAGTGCGAGTCTTGCGTCTTCGAGGACGTGATCACTATACGTTCGCATATGTTGGTACATGTTCGTATACGAGCGCGTATGGTAAATATCTGGAAGAGGAGTATATTATACTGCACGTACAACTTTATTTGCATTGAGGAACCAACCTCGAGTCACGCGTCTAATTAACCATCGACAGCAGGACTACGTGCTACTATGCTGTGCAGGAGCTTGTGCATCACGGTCTTTATTAGGTAAATATTATCATTTCCGCGCATGTACAAGAGACGGAAAAATTTGATCAAATAAACTGGATTTCGGATTACCCGAAAAAACTATGCCTGCTCCGTGGACTCGATAATCGTAGAAAATGATATAAGAAGTATATTTTTATTTTTATTGCTCACACGTTACGTTTACGTACCCATAACTATAGAGAGGAAACTAAGGGATGCTTAATCTCGCCAAATTTTTAATGGAATCGTTTGTAGTATGTGGTTTGGTGAATATTACATGAGAAAAATCGATAAAAGTTATTAAAATATCGTAACACTAAAAAATGTTTTTACCAAAAATAAATATTCCTCAATAATAAAAATATTCAAAGAATCCGTTATTTTTCAACTCTTTTATTTATTTAAATAAATGCAAAATTAACTACTGGTAATGTGGTGCAAGCATAAGCGTCACTAAGGCGTATTGAGGGGTATCATTGCTACCCCAGACATTTTTTTGGGATAGCAAGGGTATAGTTTTGCTACCCCAAGTAAAATCTTAGATTTTATCAGTATAATCGATGTTTTTTTCAAGTGGGTACAAACATAAACTAATGCCGGGTTGCATAAACGATCAATAAAAACAGTTCGATAAGGTTAGCTATCGGATCGATAAACTATTGGATAAATATCTTTATCGGTTTTATAAAATGCATCACTGTTGCATAAAATATTGAACAAAGTAATAATTATTTGATAGCCTACCCAGGTTATGATAGTATGGTGTATACAATTAATGATAAATCGGTCGTTTGTTTACATCCTTTTTTGAAATGCCTGCGACGGCGATTATTAGGGCCAGTATTACAAGCATTAATTATATCATCTGTTACCTAACCGTTCGTTTAAGCCTCGGTTATCGATATAACCGTGGTTTAAGCTCTAACGGCCCGTTATCAAAAAAGTAGTACTACAATACTCCGTCAACGTTCTATTCGGCAATCGACTGTTTTGAACACGGTTATCAAGTACACTACACTATTTGTACATACACAATTTTTTTAAATCAAACAAACGTTAATAAGAAACTATTTTGATACATACATACCTAGTGGTTTGTGATCTGATTTTTAATTCTATTGTACGAAGAATAAATTTAACGGTATATTTTTTAAACGAAACCTATTCAAAAATTCGTCATCATAATAATATAGTTAAATCAAAATTTTAAATATACATATGCATTTTTATTATACAAAATAATGATTAAACCTATAAAAAGTTATTTTTTCACTTTCTAAAAATAAACTTTGCTACTCAAGAATTGAACTCTAGTGACACCCATGGGTGCAAGTGTATAATCAAACATAATCTAGATTTCTGTTTCAAATCCACTATGCACCGTTGAAAAAGAAAAAAGTTTATGTTTGATGGTTCCCAAGAAATTCTTCAACTTTTCTTAGGTATAAGTCGTACGAATACAGATCATTTGTTTTCACAAAATTGGAACGTCTATCTCCTGTTAGTTCTGCGGAAAATCAGAAATACAATATCTTTTCTATTTAATTTTGCATGAAATAATAATATAAATATATTAATCATATTATCATCTGAAAGTGTCGCTAACTTGTTAAAACTTACCGTCATTGTATAAAAGCACTCTAGTTGTAGTTTTTACCGGCGCGTTTTTTCTATAGCCATATGCATTTGTTTTCATCTATAACACATTTGAACGAATAAAATACACTTGTGTATACTTAAATATCTTAACAAATTCCGTATTAAAATATTAATATTATGCTTTTTATTATCGCCATTTTTTTTTTTTTTTTATTTAAAGCGCTGTTTTTTTTTTACATTAAATATTATACGATGGCACTTTTTGGACTAAATTTCGTTGTCTGTAAGATAATTGAGTTTTTTTTCTCAAATAACCAAATACCACGTACCGTATGTCCGAGATACAAATTGATGCAGTTCATCAGGCCATCGACAAAAACTTCTTCAAATTTAACCTGGCTGAATTGCTTCAATCCCCAACGGTGTAACTGTAATATAAAAAAAAAAATCTTAGTTTTACGTGAGAGTCTGTAACGTTTGTAATAATCCGATCAGCTGATAACTCACCTCTACTGTATCAATATAAGTTGGCAATCTGAATAGCAGTTTCGGCGCAACCACACTGGCCAATCTCATTAAAGCCGCCATTTTCATGTTGCCTTCACCTGCACAATATTCCAACGGCGGTGTTGTGATTATCGCGTCAGCTCTGAAGTTGTACGCACACTTATTGAAATCGTGAACTACGAACCGTATATTTTTCTCAACCCCGTACACCCGGGCGTTGTGTTTCGCGAGCTTTATATTTTTTGGATCACTGTCCATCGCGATGACTGTGGATATTTAAACAACGTTACGAATCGTACGGTTATAAATTATGAATATTTATTCGATTGATCGCTCGGTAGGCACAAATACAGATATTTAGAAAGTTGATTTTACGTATGTTTTATCTTGTCACAAGTATAGATAGTGAAATGTTATTTATATCATTACCGTTTCGGCACACCGTCGCCAGCTGTATTGCCGTTGCACCGGCACCGCAGAACGGGTCCATGACAGTGTTGAAAGTCTTGTGCAGGTCAGCAAAGCGTTTGGCCAAAACCTCCGGTGCGCCGGCGTAAAGACTCACTGTGTGAAATGCAAGAGTGTACCGTAGCATATTTTAATAATCACTAGTCGATTTCGTTGCATTATCAACTTAAAATAATACGACTGTCGAGTCAATAATGATTTTATAAGATTTCCGTCGTGCAACGAATCGCCCACCCCTCGCTCCCAACCGATCGTTGTCACGTAACCGATCGTTTTGCGTTCGATTATTGTTATTATTACGTATAACAAAAGACAATGACAGTCCGCTATCGTGTACGAATATTATCTTTGTTCGCAAAAACCTAACGCGTTCCGCCCGACCGAAAACCATAAGTACACAGCGGTCCACGTACCTTTGTCGGCCATAACGCCCTGGTCGAACTTGGAGAACTGTTCGTACCGCGTCATCCATTGCTCGTGGATTTTGTTCAGGTCCTGAAAAACATACGGCCACGTACATGCAAATGTCGACTGCTACGCGCGGCGGGTGTTCAGAAAAGAGCTAAGAACCGCTTGTGAACGAAATAACGGGGGGATTTGGAATTTTATCTACGTGATCGCGTTGCGATCAACGCGTAGATAAATATAAGTACGTGTATATGTGTCAAAAAATGTATCAATATGTTTTTCATACGTCGATGTGAACATCTAAACGGGGCACCGGTGACACGGTTGCGGCGGCGGTCGCGGTCTCGGCAGCCGGGAGCGCACGGTCCTCGTTATCGGTGGCGCGGTCGGCTGTGGCCGGGGCCCGCGTGCCGAGCACGTGTCGGCCGCGTTCGACCGCGGTGGACGGTTCGAAGCGTACCGCTCCGTTGGCCGCGCTAAGAATGGCGGTGGCCAAATCTTTGTCGGCGTCCGCGGCAATGGTCGAAACGGCGGTGGCCGCATCGCGATCGTCGTCGCCGCAGTCGCCGCCGCCGCCACTGCCGTCGTCCGCATCGATGGCCGCACCCTGCGCGGCCGCGGTGCTGACCGCCGCGTCGGCCGGTTCCGTGTTCGTAGACGCGTCCTTGGTACGGCCGCGGTCGGTCGACACGGGCTGCGGTACCTCTCGGTGTTCGCCATCCCAAGACACACAGTCCTTGTGCAGGTACTCTTGGCATTCTGTTCGAAAGCGGAAAAACGACACGGTTAGAAAACAATGCGCACGTGTCTTGGACCGTATTCGCGCGAAACGCGAGATATTTTTGCGTACCAAAACACCGGACCATGCCCGAGTACACTCGTCTGCACCGGCACATTGCGCATTTCCTGAACCACCGGTGCCTCACCGGTACGATCAGCAAACGTCCAACGACTTCCTCTCCGAAAACATGACGGTTGCAGTCGATTTTTGTCAGTCCCACTTTGAAAACGCGTTTGAGCAGGTATTCCAAACAAAACGTGTCCATTTTCAAACGTTCCGATGACAATTATTGAATGATTATAATATGAATATTTCAGTCACTGAGCGAATGCAAATGTCCAACTCAAATCCAGAATGTCGAATGTGATGATCGAAATACGCATTTAATAGGTAAACAAAATGTAATGTCTAAACAACTTGTTACGTCGCATAGCTACGAGTTCAAGCCATATAATTTAATTAACAGATGCTCGAGTTATAGACGCGAATAGGTGTTATTTTTTTGGTAATACGTTCACAATTATTTTTAATTCTAGTTACCCCTTTTTCGTGGTAAACCATAAACGCAGTATAATAGTTCACATACTCGAGTTATATTTAGTTACAGTTATATTTATATATTCTGCACAGCTTTGTTTTGTGTACATATTCGTACATCAACGTAACATGTTCCTTGCAACGTTTTATGTCAACTTCTATAACATCCAAACGACTTCCTCCATTTTGCTCTTCAAAATGGTTTCCATTTTGTTATTTTGCTCCAACGATCTCTATATAAATGCTTGGACCATATTATTCTTCTGATATCCCATAAAAATACCTGTTGCGTTGGACATTTTTAGAACATCTCATATATTATATCATAATTTCTCAGAGTACACGCAATGGTATCCTACGTTTTTTTTTGTTTAAAAGTATCATACGATGGGGGTCGAAGAGGGCAACCTTCACACTAATTATTATCCACCTATATTTGAAGGGTCACTCCCTCCTTCTGATATTTTAGACTTGAATGTACCAATAATTATGGACAGATTGAAAATCCGGTTTCTGTGTGAAACGTTTGTAGACGATTTTTTAAGTAATTTTAACAGTATAATTGAATGATTTTCAAAATTCTTTTAATCGTGGTAATTTCCACTCTTTATAATATTTTCACGGCACATTTTTAACATGTCTCATTCATGGACAATTTGAGGACTACTTTTTTGGAAATTATTTAATATTTTAATGTTTTATAATTCAATTAAATGGGTCGCATACGATAAAAGAAGGATAACTTTTAAAACATCGCGGTACCCAGTAAAATAATCACTGATAAAGTCAAATTAACATCAATTTATTGTGAACTAATTATTTTCCAAGTGGACCTTCTTCGATTAGAACCTTGGCGTAGATTATTACGTGTTTTGTTAACTGTCCAGTAAAATATAATTAAAGAATATGATTTAAAACCCGTAACTTACAGTACATGCTACCACCCAAATTAAACGATTGTTTTGTAGTAGCAGTTGTTAGTTGGTAAAGCGTCTGTTAATCAGACAAATAAATTGTTAGATTCGATGGAAACGTCGTTGGTGTGATAGCGACATTTTTTTTTCGTTGTATAAAAACTCGTTCATTGCATCTGAAGTGTACGTAAAATGTCTCGGCAAAAACAAATTGTTGCACATAAAAGATTCTATTGTAAAAGTTCTACGACTCATACTTTTAATTAGATAATACTAAAGTTGTATTGCTCAGTGTCTAGCGGTTAAGCGAACTTTTTAGTCATCATCATGAAAAGTACTATTCGTAAAGTTGCATTTAATTAAAACAGATAATTTTTTATCGATATATGATTAAAATTTATATTTTTTTAATTAAAAAGTATACAGTGTATATATAATGAAAAAATGTACGACTATATGCTCGGAATATTAGTGTTAACGGGTTAAGATGTTTTTTTTTTTTTTAAAAAAAAACAATTTACCTTATGCAAGTATAGTTAATATGATGTCACATCGATGATGTATATTTTATACACTAATGTGTAAGTCTGGTTTCGATTTTCACGATGCTATAAATATAATTACTCAAAATTATTAACAATAGATGCAACTACGAAGAATCAATAATTTTTATAAAACACAGGCAATCAATAATTGTGGGGTGCACATGGTTTGCGCACATTTACTAAAAATACAACTCATTTGCGCACAGATTATTTCTAGTGTAACCACTGGTTTGCGCACACATTTCCCTTCCCACTTTTACAGACTTAGGACTGTCAGTGAATATTTTAACTTCACTGGTGTGGTTAAAAATTTATTTTTGGTGTGATGTGTTAAAAAATATGTACAATTAATTTTTATTGTAGCGGTCATCTATTTATGTTAATTTTAATTAAGTACCTACTTATTTCAAAGGTTTACCTTGGAAGCGGTTGCCCATTTGTTCCAAGTAATTCAATTGATCAATTTCGTTATTTGAATATTTTATCCACAAATTGTTCATGTACTCAATTGTTTGTAATATTTCTTTCCGGCGATAGTTATTAATATTCATTTTTATTGAATTCAGTTTAAGATCAGTTTCTGATTGAATGTTTAAAATAACATATATTACTTGGTATACGTGTGTATGAGGGTTATAGAATTGATTATTAAAATGCCTATGGAATGCTTCAGCTCCGTTCGTTGTTCTGGGTGAATCATCTGGTTTTCCTGCCCACAGGGATGTATTGAAATTTGAATTAGGTGATATATATATGATGAAAAAACATAATCAGAGAAGTATAATAATTTTAATTTAATATAGCAATTGCCTTACATTTTTTATTGGTACATCGAAATGAAAAATTCCCACATTTTAATTTTCTGTACTTCGAAAACTTAAAATTGTTAATAGAAACACACATTTTACCACGACGCGTATTGTATATATTTGTTATTTCGTAATCCATATTTCTGTAAGCGCTATACGAGAGAATTGTCGAAACTAAAACTAAAAATTTGTGTTTGCGATTTCAAAAAGATAGTACCAGTTTATTGATGGGTCATAAATACTGATAAAGTTTATCGAAGTAATATTGCCGATTAGGTATTTAATAATATAATGTACAAAATATAATCATGGCTATACCATATTATTGTATATAATATGTTGTGCGCAATCGAGTGGTTCCTTCTACAATATGTTGTGCGCAAACGAGTTACAAGTTTTAGCAGGGAAATTTTAAAATGTGCGCAAACTAGTTGTAGCCAAAATTGTGTCCATGCTGCTATTGGATTACACGTAGAAATAAATGCTTTGTCTGGGGTTATTATATATATTATATTTGTAAAATACGAACGGTTTGATTAATAATTCATTATCAAGTATATACAAAGTCAATATAATTGCGACTGAATATGAAAAGATAAAGCATTACATTGAGAAAAAAATTAGTCGTTTTACAAAAAGATAATTTATTACTGTAGGAGGGATTATTTAAAATGAGTTCTTATTAAATAATATTATACTAAAAAAAAAAAAGAACCGGATGGGCCTCGCCTGCTGTAAACTTGGGGGTGAAGTGCGACTCTTCATAGGATAGGTCATTATAATGGATTTGTTAAATTTGAATTCAATGATAGGTATCATTGTATACGAAAAACGATTCTAAACGGAGATGATATGTTTGTCTAGAATATTATACAATGTTATTTATAAATATTGTAATAAGTATATCTTATTTTAAACGAAAAGTTTAGAAAAACCGAAAATTTAAATTGTCTATAAATAAGTCAAAATATGTCAAAATACTTTGAAAACTTAACCATGTATAGAGAACGTCAATATAAAGATTTGGTGAATATTTCAAGTTGTTGCGATTTTTCGTTTTTGAGTTAGAGCATTTTAAAAAAACCGATATCATTTGTCAGTCTAGAATACATTATATTATATTTTACATGTAATTTTATGTCAATATTCGCTGTTCAGACGCTTATAAAAAAAATTGTGACTATGGATTTTAATAATTTTTGAATGACATTAAGAACTACTTCTGTGGAATCTTCTATTAAATTTTCAAGTATTTTGTACGAGCCAAATTTTTTTTATCACCTTTTATAAAAAAAAAAATGTAAAAAAATCGAATATTTTAAATGCCTATAAGTGGCTTAAAAATCAATATAAAATTTTGAAAAAAATATGACATAAAGAAAATGCCAATCTTAACAGCTGGTAAAAATTTCAAAAATCTGCGACTTATACTTTTTGAATTATAACAAATATTAAAAATCGTTTGAGAATAAATCGCTATTTTATGCAATTTCGTAAATATTTAAATTTCAAACAGTCATAAAATTTTTTCCTCTTAGTCTGGTAGAAATTTTTTTAAAGAATTTTGAAGAATAGCTTATAGATAATCTAGTGTTAAAATTTCGAACCTTAAGTATGAACAGAAAATATTTTATAAATTTTTATCTACAAAATAACTTGCAAATTATCGTGATTTTTACACATTTTATACAAATTGGAACTTTGAGCACTTATAAAAAAAAATTGTGACTTACGATTTTAGATTTTTTTTTATCAGTTATTGTTCATTTCAAAGCTTTTCAAAGATGAAAAATATATTCAACGCAAAGTACAATGATTAAACTGAATTAAATCAACAGATTAATTCAAAGAGAAAATAAAACTAAATAAAGTATATGTTGTAAAAAGCAAATTATATTTTATATAGAAATATTTTTTATTATAGATTTTAATTTATTTGAATCCAATAATGAAATTTATAAATCAAACAAAATTATTGTATGTGCATTTTATTTATAATAATTTTTTGTTCAACGTTAAATAATCATTGTCTTAGTTATTATTGTATAAATGTTTTGAAATAGAAATGTAAAATAAATAAAACGTTGAAAATATTCATAATTCGTACTCGGAAAAAATGTTCGACTAACTTCGATCAGATTCTATGTTTTTGGTAAATTTGTAATTCTTATCGAAGTTAATATTGTACTTCATATTGTGATAACAAAGGAAGTACATTAGTTCAAATATGAGTGCAAGGAATGTTTTTTTTTTTTTTTTTCATTGCCAAGGCAACAAAAGCTATTCTAGTTTTGTTAAAATAATTTCTTTTACTACCCTTGTGAAATTAAAATTTTTTCTATTGCGATTAAAAATTGACATTCAGTCGGTTCGTGTGTGGCGTTTCAGCACGTATTGAGAAGTGCTACGACACAGCACATTGATGCGAGACAATATAAATACCTACAGACACGTTTCGAATGATTTATTTCACTGCTATGCTTATCGGTTTGTAATTTTTGTTTACTGTTCAACGCGGTAAAAGTATGTTCCCGTTATGTGTTCCGATATCGGTAAACGCATGCTCTACCGTTTCGTATCGCACATCGTAACTGTAGTTCTGCGCATTATGTAATTTTTATTTTTGAGAGCCGTTTATCGTCTCCCTTGGAATTGCGTTTACACGTATCAAACATCATACATAATATTGTAGTGCGCGCGCGCCCGTGTGTGCGTAATACTTTCGCATCGCGTCGTTTGTACGTCGTTTTAATAAAATATATACCTAATAATGTACGGCGGCTTCATTGTTGCAGTCGACGCGCGACGAGGGTCGGCATGTATTATATTATTTAATGTACGCGGTGGACGATAATCGGTCGGCGAGGATGACACTGATGATAATAATAATAGTAATAATAATAATAACAATAATAATAATAAAACCGGTCATCGCGAACGGAGCACACCACCGGGCCCCGGTCCCTCGGTCGAATCGACGATAATAGCATAATAACACATTACATTATACGTATTATATTGTACGCGCTCGTATCATCGTCGTAGTCGTAGTCGTCGTCGTCGTCGTCGTCGTCGGAGTCGTCGTCGCTACGTTTCGTCACGCTGCTTGTACTGGGGTGCTTTACTGCTCTGCACGCTCTCTCACACACGCGCACCGAACACGTACACAATAAAATATCGTAAATAATATAATACCGGTGCAGCGTCGGCGGCGGAGGACGAGGAGTACGCGAAGGACTCCACGGCAGGGGCGCGACAATATTGAACGTTTTCGAGTACCGCCGCTGCGGCGTGTATAATTGCTTGTTACCGCTTCTCGAGTGCGACCGGGGGAACGGTACCACTCCAAATGCGCCGAAAAACATTCACTTCCCGCCGCACCACGATCATCCCCTAGATCGCCGCCCCGTATTTGTAAATAATTCACGACAATTTCACACTTGTCACGGGGCGCGAGCAGATTTTTTTTTTCTCCGCCGATTTCCTTTTTTATTATTTCCATTCTCTCTCTGTCTCTCTCTTCGTCTATCCGTTTCGCGCGATTCCTTTTATCGCGAATTACGCGCCGACCCATTATACAATTTATATACACTGTGTAGTTGTTATTGTTACTGTCACCCGTCCTGGTGTCGGTCGGCTCGAACCGCCACTCGTGCGCCACCGATTACCCGCTGAGATTTTCTGGTCAACGTCGTCGTCGCCTACGGAAACCCGCGCGCAGCACTTACGTCGTCGCGAAAAACGCCTTTGACACGCCTCGTTTGGCACGCACAATGCATCGGTCCGCGGTGTTGCGGTTCTCCACCTCAGGTCTCCTGTCGGGGCTTTATTATCTTTTCCTCGTTTTCCGTTAAACCGTCCCACAACTACGGTCGACCGTGCGGCTGTGCGCGCAATCATCTCCCCTCGATTGCGGCGGTGGCATGTAAACCGCAATGAAATCGTATTAATCTCGAGCACGCTAGTCGTTACATCCGATTCTAACCACTCGACGACGAGCTCGAAAACGCACCGCGGAACACCTATACACGATCACCGCCTTCTTCAGTGCACAATACACATGTGTACACTTAACACGACGTAACACTACGTGAACGCGATATTCTATGCGTTCGCCGTAACGAGTTGTCCTTTTGTACGGTTGTAGTTTCGAACATGGAAATCGCGAGCGAACAATCGTCCACGCCGACCGCGTTCTGCGCAGCGTAGTATTATAAATCGTGTCCGAATCATGTTGTGTTTTACCGAGAACTACTGATTTGCACTTCGGTGGTGGGAATAATAAATTCCACACTCCGATAGTGCATTACAACTCCGATGAACTACGTAATTTGTAATAATTAGTATTGAGGCCGTACGACTGCGCCATTTTTGGTTTTAAATTCAATTATTTCTGAATAATAGGTAGTAGATTTCATAATTATTTGTGTATAAATAAAAAATTAAAATAATTATAATTTCTTACTGCTGGAAAGTAGTTTTATATTGATTGTTTTACTCATAATTTTTAAATCGCTCTTTATTATATTTTGGCCGCATTTTATAATACGTGGTATTTTTTTTTTTTAATACCTTTTACTTTAAATAAAAAATTCAAAAACATGTCAAAGGCCAAGAACAATTTGTTCAATAAATGCTGTATAACTTGAAAAATAGTTGCTGATGTATATTTGCAACAAACAACCCATGTGTTTTAACCCAAATTCGATTATATTTATACCGCTAAATTTTAAAAATTGCCTGCATAAAATTGAAAAAAAGGTCAATTGTTTGCTCATTTATTCTTTTTTTTTTTTTACTAAGGATGACGTAAACTGATATCAAAAACAATATTATCTCATCGTATTTGTTATACCTCGCATATCACTAGTGTGCCGACGTGTAGTGTACCGTATTTATAACACACTGATGTGACTATATGCACGCAGAAAATGTTCTCGTGTTTTCAAGAAATGTTATTAAATCGCTCGAGTTGAAAATGAAGCTACTATATGAATTAAACAGCAAACTTAACGCAAAAAAGTTGATACCTGATGTAAATCTCCAGGAAATATACGACTTATTGAACTATATCTTAGACTCAAAGGCTTAAAGTTAATAAACGGATTGTATTCAGAAACTTATAACTATATTAATATATTACAATATATTTGTTATATAAGTATACATTCAAGAGGACCGTGTACTCGAAGTCTTAACTATATTATTTTTAATCCAATGATAAATAATTCCGTGAAAAAAAATACTGCGAGATGTACGTAAATATTTTCGTGCATTAAAATCTTATTATAAAATCTTCGGTGGGAAATATTTCAATTATAAGTACACAATTTCAAAGAAAGATTAGTTTCGTAAGGTCTGTATTTTTATCGCGTTTCTGAAAAAGTAATCATATTAGTGCCAATTTACGTTCTGTGATACTTTTTAAATCACTACTTATACAATAACAATTTTTACAAATAAGTTTTAAAAGTTTTAACTGTAAATTGATTTAAGATAAATTGCGTTTTCTTTGCAATTTTTATAAATAAAAATAACAATTGTGATATATTATCTTATTAGACAAATACGGAAGATTTTAATAGTCAAAGTTTTTATATAAACTTTTCAATTAGGACGTCGGATATTTAAAACTTTATTTTGTCGTATAATTTATGACCACCTTGAGTCCAATTTTAAACACACAAAATCCTCTGTACAAAATATATAATAAATAGTGTTTTAAAATTGTTCATAATTTAAATTAGCATTGTGTTCAGTAGTTTTTATTTTTATACGTATTCTACTTTTCGCCGATACGTACATTTACAACAATAGTAGTAAAACAGCACAACTTTATTAAAACGATGTAATTAAAAATATGTGCTCTCGCGTTGTGTCTTAGTTACAATGCAACATCAACGCTTTTAGTAGGAATTTATTGAGTCACGTTCTTGCCGTACACCTCACGATAGGGTTAAACCTCTTTCCGCATAACATTACCAATTCGATGACAATCTTCAGCAGTTGCGCCTATTTACCGCAGACCAAATTCCAATAAAGAAATTCCGATCAGTTATCGCGTCACATGCACGGTTGATGTGTAAACATTTGTCTCTAATATTCAAAGCATTATGTTCACTTTGCGATTGTTCGGAAAATATCCGGTCGGCTAACAATTAAGTTATAGTTTGCCCTTATTGTCGTCCGCCGCCGATCGGGGAAACCGTAAAATGTCATGTCACGTTGTCTGCGACCGATAGTACTTACAACAATGGGACCAACATATGATGAAAACAAACATTTTATGCAAATTACGGTGCTTTATAACGCGTACGAAATGACGATGTATAATGTTATCCTGATTTGCAGATCGTCATTATCGTGTGTTGGTAAGGGCGTCATGCAACCGTTAAAATTATACATAACCCCATTTAAAACGTAATACGTTATCGTACAGCATGTATAGGTACCGAAGAATGTTTTGCTGTGAAGTGTTATCCATTACAATATAAAAATTATAAAGTAGAATAAAAGACAACCTACTAGTTATATAGTAGGTTAACTAGTACAATCTAATTATCTACTTAATATTTATCGTGCAATTTAAATTAATCATATAACGGTGCTACTGTAATTATTATAATTTTCTTACTATTATTAATATAATAATTGTAAACGATTTTTAATATGATTTGAAAGGGGTACACTTGTTGATCAATATATTCGTATTACCTAGTAAATCTATTACAATTAAATAATTAAATAATTAATACATTTTCATAAAATAAATATAAATTACATATATAGTATACAAATATAATTTTATGTTTTACCATTTATAATTTTATAATTTTATAATTTTGTAGATTTTTATAAATTATTAATAAATAATTGTTAAATAATCGATTACAATTTATTACTAATTACAATTATAATCAATAAACGTTTTGAGAGTAGTGTAGACTGTTGAAATATTATGGGTTGATGTCGTTTCTGATAGAAAACGATACATCAGAATATATCTTTGGAGATAACGTATTGAATCCAAATAGCTTATATGGATTCTGAATATAAGTTTTTTGGTGTGTTAGTCGTATTTTTATTTGAAAGCATTGATAAACCATTGAATGCAAAAAACTTGAATATATCGATGAAGGTTAGTATATATTTATAAAAGTATTGATCATGTTTTTTTTTTTAAAGTAATAATTCAAATGTTTTACGTTATGAAATAATAGTTATGCTCATATTAAATATGTCTGTCTTTGAAATCGTAATAATATTTACTTTTACGTTTTATAAAATATACGTATAAAATATTATTTGATAATGAAAAGTCCCGTAAAAAGGGAGATTCCAAACGATATAAACTAATAATCATCAATATTTATAGAATTTTGGATTTAAAAAAATGAAATAAAAATGTACTTTACAAACACAGATCATTTGAAAGTTTACAAATAAATTAAGTAGTTAAAATTAAACTTTGCATATAATTTTAAATTGTACATTATTCATTTTATCAAAATAATTATTAAGAACAATCACTGAACATAAGTTAACTGCGTAATTTCAAGTCTTTTTTGTTTCCTTTCATATTAGAAAAAAATTCTTAGATGATAGAGAATTAAAAAATAACTGATTTTGGGAATTTCTAAGTCCTATTTCAACGTATTTAGAAATTAAAATATGACCAGCTTCGAAATTTGGTGTAGATTTAGAAAATATTTTGATTACAGGAAAAATAAATTAAAAATCACTGTTAAATTCGTATGATCAATTTCCTCAAATATTAAAGTGAAGCTAATATTAAGTATTGTATTTGTAACTATGGTATGAAGAGAATGTTCAAATTAATAATTATTAAAAGAATATGAAAATGAAGGTTTTTTTCATTTATATATTGAAATGTATTAGCTAAAACAAATATTACTTAAAATAATATCAATAGCTTATGATATTTTGTAGCATCATCAAAATTCCACATAATTTTTTTAAATGCTATTCACCACATAACTTGAATAATGTGAGATCCTGTAAACTTTAACTAACATAAATATTCATTACATTTGAATATAACTTTTATTTATATTTTTACTTATGTCAAAAGCCTTTTATTATAATTTTAATGACGGTAACATAATAAAACCTATAAAACAGCTGATTTATTAATTAATTAGTAATAGTCATTATAACAATCCAGAATTAAAATATTAACTTAAGATAATAATATGTAATTATAATACGAGTAATTAACAATGTGACAATGTTTGTAATATGAACAATTACGATCAAGTATGAGCATCATTAAGGAAATATTGTGTTCAAGAGCATAAGATGAAAATAAATGAGCTAATGAGAGAGTTTAATTGTGATACAACCTGAGATATTACTTTAGAAACAGGCTCGATTAAATTATTCGAGTTGTCTTCGATTCCAACATCTGCGTACCAGATTTTCCTTTGAATCGGGTTTATGCGGATGCGGACGGGGACTCAGTCGTTTCTGGAAGAATATTTGTCAGCGTTTTTGATATGACAAGTGAAGCAACTTTGAAGTGGTGTTTCTTGTAACAGATGTCTGATATTTTCCTTGTATGTAATTATAGACAGCCCTTGTAATTCGCCGTATACGCACCATTAGGAACTTTTCACAGGTAGCTCCGGTAATAGTGTTTGACTTGAAATTAACTTATCACATATACAGTGAGGAATACGTTTAACTAAGTTTTCGAAAACATTTCATAGATCCAATCTGTTTTACATAAAAATTGATCAATGGAGTCAATTTTACCAAAGAAAAAAATATAAAAAAAATATTCGTTTTACTACCCCGGCTACAGTAAACGTTTGGTCAATAATACAATATCACGCAACATGGGTAGTTTTCTGAGTGTTAGTTTCATGCTTAAATACTTAGTTTTTTTTTTCTTTTGATTCATTCCACGTCGAACGCTAAATATTGCGCATCTAATTTATTTACAAATGCAGATGTTTTAACTTTTTGTTTTTTTAAATATTGTCGTCAGTTATACTTTTAGTTCGTCTAAATTAAGTTCCAAAGAATGTTTTGAAATTGTAAGCTCAATAAGTTCCCTTATTCCATAAAGAAAAACCGTACACGCACTTTGTACAACTGGTGTAGTTAGGTTTAGGAACCTCTTGGCGAGAATTTCCGTGCCACGGACAATATAATTGTTACATAATTATTTGCTTACGTAATACGTATGTATTTTTTAACACTGAAAAACGTGGCGTTATCATAAATTTCGTTTGATTTTTTTTTTTCGATCATTATCGCTTCGTTCAAGCTTCGAATAATGTTTTGCAAGGTCGGTTTTCATTCATCCAGCCAGTCAATGGTAACGGAAACATGATTATGAGGGATGTACGAACGCATAAGCATCTGGGATTGCCAGCCGTTCACATTTTTGTGACAACAACAATAATTTTCATTGTTTCCTTAAACACAAGTCACGTGTACATCGAATGCGTATCGTTCAGATTTTCATGTCAAACCATTTGTCACAACGACAAAGTTGTAAACACTACAAATTACTTACGGACCTCATTTTGATTCCATCTCTTTTTTCCCCTCACCCTATCTCGTTACTTCGGTAAACATAGTATATCAGGTTATATATTACTCGTATTATGGGAATAAAAATATGCTTCTCTCGATTAGTTTTCCAATCGACCTGTATCGTGTAATGGCGTTTGCTTCCGAACGAAAATTAATTTTTCGGTACCTTAGAATCGCATTGTTTATTATTTAGAAGTATTGAGTTTTAACTATTACGATAAATACACTTAACCATATGACCAAATACTACAAAAATATAGTACCAATGTACAATTATAAACCGGCGTGAAATATTTGTTTAACATTAAACATATATTCATTTCATTGTTGCATGCGGTTTGTTATGAGTCATCAGCTTTTTCAATCGGAAATTTTACAATGCTATTACAATTATTTTTATTCAATCAAATGATTATGTTTGGGGTTCTAAGGCTTAAACTTTACTAGGAAGAAAATTACTTAGATTCTCGGTCATTTTGCCCGAAAGTTTGATTGAATTCAGTAACAGCTGATATTCGGACGCTGATTAATACAGGTTTTATGTGATTATATCATCATATTGCATATTTATTTTCCGTAAAGGATTTGTTTTTAAAAATAATTTAAATAATGTCTGTGGACATGTACTGTTATTAACGGTCGAAAATAGTTATTTAACGAAATCGAAATTCAGTATGTACGATCATTACGTTATGTGCATATTTTTGAGTCGCGTAAACAATAATTGACTCGTCCGTACCGCGCGTCGGTAACGACATTTGTTCGGACCGATAACGCCATTAGTTGTTTGACTTGGCGGAAAATAAAATTTCTTTTTGCGCACTGTTAAAGTCAACCGGACGTGTTTAGCGATTAGTGTTGTTGTTTTGTTTTCGATTTCGGAACACTCGCCGGTCTATAATATTACATACACGAGCGCGGTTCTACGCGTGTGGACTGCCTGAACACCGTGTGCCACAACAGTTCGCGCTCACGTGTTTATGTAGTAATAAACTTAAACTGTGTCTACTCCTATTTTATCGAACCGACTTACTCGAGTTTTTCACTCGTATATCTAGTACGCGCACGCGCACACACACGTACACACACACATATACTCGTGGAAACGCACACGAAACAAAACCTTTACAGTCGTGTACAGGGTGGTTTTTTAAGCATATTCACTCTTTTTTATGTTATGATATATATACATTTTATCAAATTTTTATTTACAAATAATGTAAATATGTGTACTTAAAGACTACGTTTACCGATACGTTTTATGCCTAATAAAGATAGTATCTTGTGGTCACGTAGACTTTTTTTTATTTAAATAAACATAAAATGTTTTGAAATTTCTGATTTACTATAGTCAAAATTCGGACAACCACATTCCAGATTGTTAAAATTAATCTTTAATGGTTAACTTGGTATAATTTCTTTGACCTTGAACATTAAATTATTATTAGTTGATGGGAACGTGATATAATTAATTATTACTCACTACGAAATGACGTGAATCTTCTATGAATTCTAAGTAATACTATTTTATATAAATATAAACAAATTAGTAGTTATATATTCACGATGCACTCATTATACGAAAAGGGGAATATCATTATATTGAATTTTTATTTTATGCACTTTTCGTATGCAATTTAAAGTTTAAATGTTTCTAAAAGTATAAATATAAATATTGATTCAGGCATACAAAAAAATTCAGAAAAATTAACTGAATAATTATAAAGAAAAAGAAAAATTTATACTTTTTTTATGTATATACATATACTTTACATAAACAATAGTTTGAAAAATGCATAATTGAAGCATACAAATTATGATGTTTCACCCTATACACAGGAGTTTTACGCGTGCTCTACTTAACCTTTTTTTACCCTCCGGTGACCATAAAACATGTAACTCAGTCCGACGACCGATGTTTTTATATTTTATATTCTTATTTTACCATCACGCGATGTTAAAACGTCATTTATATGTTTCATATATTTTTTATACAGTCTTACCGGAATCTCTTTCAGTAACATTTGGTGTTCAGTGCACTCGGTCACCGTAATAATTGCAGTATAACTACCTACGTTGCTACAACAATGCACTTATTCCTCAGTGCATCTTCCGAACAATGAAACAAGAGTGTGCAATCCGGGGTTTTCATTGCAATACAATAATTAAATACAATTACGTATCCATACGGGCTCGTGTGATTATTTGCATATAATCGTTTGAGTTATGATTATTTTTATAATTTAGATTTTACGCTACATCGTTTACTAGTTGATTGAATTGGTTTCAACCGAAAAACGGCATTTTTCTGAACAGTGTTCAAACTACGAATGTTCAAGACTAGTTTTTTTTTGTGTTTCTATAAAAAGTTGATTTGTGATAAATGTTTTCGAACGATATTCTGGGGTTTAAAATAATATATGAAACATAATATACTTTATAAAATCTAATAATATATTAATGTAGTAAATAAACTACAAATTATAAAATTACACGCTAATTTGTATAATACTCATCGTAAGCTTGTCTATATTTTCACAATTATTAGAATTAAATTGAACTATGTAATATACTAATAATCGCCCAAAGGCATATGACACATATGATACATATGATATGAAAGATATATGAGTTTTATTTTTTACATAAAATAGTAAATAAATTACAAAATACATTCAATAAAAATAAAACGTGAGTTTGTACATCATCTAATTGATATAAAAAAAAAAAAAAAAACATAAACAGAATCTAAAGAAAATTAATTTGATTAAAAATCAGAAATAATTTATTTACGGTAAATTCTAATATTTCATTGTCAATTTAAAAAAATTAATTATAATATTAAGTAGGTATTTGATACATAATGTGTGTGTGTATGTGTGCGTGTGTTTGTGTTTTTTTGCAATGTTTAAATTAAAATATAATGAAAGGTTTATAATCGACTTGAAACTGTATAATACCATTGAAATTATTGCAAAGAAATAATTAATTATGATGGTTGTCGAAGTAAACTTTTTTATTTATATAATCGTAAATCTTATTGTCGATTTGGTAGTACCTGAGATTTGCGTGTGTCTAAAAAATAATAAATTACTGCTGGAGCTCCATCAGTTATCCTGTCACAAAAACTATTATTTTTTTTTAACGTTAGATTTAATGAATCTTATGGAATTTACTTTATAAATCAAATGAAACTGAACGCTCCCGAAAAAGAAATACATATTCAATTTTTATTTTACAATTTATAATGTGACATGAATACCTATAATGAAACACGGTTTTAATATGTGTAGTAATAATTTTAATTGTTTTATAACATTATAATTGTACAAAACAATTTATAGACTTTTTATTTACTATTTAGTATACTAATACTTTGATATAATTATTCAATTGTATGATCGACAAAATATTTTAAACACATTAAATCAACGTCAGTAAAAAAAATTTAATTTTTAGTTTTTGAAACAAAAAAAGATAATAACTAGTGTAATGCTATACTGTTTTAGCTACGAAAAATATTAGATAAATTATCTGTTTAACTTTGCCATACAATATAAGCCATACATCTTTAACCATGCGTACAATAAACACCAACAATTATAATGTTAAATATCTAAATGATATTCTTAGATAAATATAGTTTATTATATGGCAAATGTATAGTCCAATTGAATACCTGCGAAACCAAAAATACAACGTCAAAATATTGATTTCTGTTTGGTTTGTTGTAGAAAAAAAATTCGCTTATCACGACAATAGTATCTATTAATTATAAAATAAATCTCGTTACAATATTAATAATATATTATTTTTAAAGTCAGCAAAAAAATTGTTCTACGAAATATTAATTTAATATTGTGAAAGTAGAGACTTGACAGATTACTCCTTGATTACCATTTAGCTACAGCCGTGTCCTTCAGCGTCGACTCATCGTTGGCTTTATAAACGATTAATATTTCATAAAATAATAATAATAAAAAAAAAATTAAAATAAAAAATTATCAAATGGTCAATTATCGTAAATTTATATTTTAAACAAATTATTTATATATATATATATATATATATAAATGTGAAACCTGGAGTATAATTGTATTTGTTAAATACGGCCGGTTTCAAAACAAAAATTCATAATCAAGTATACCAATTCAATAAAATCACGACTAGATCAGATTGACTTTGTATATACTTGATGATTAATTTTTAATTAGCATTCGACACTGTAGATCATTATATGTTAATCCTTATATCGGATAAGCTGAGTTAGAAAAATCCATTTATATTATGGATTTAATCATGCCTCGGTGACATTTCATTCTGTTGATTTACTTAATAATATATCGGATAACGTAAAAGCAATATCTGGTATACATCAAAGTGAATATCTGTCACCGTTCTTATTTAATATTTTTATAAATAATGTATCAAATATCATCTAACCTTGTAGAATACTTTTATTTGCTGACAATGCAAACATTTGTCATAAAATAAAAACTCCATAAGACTGTATTGTAAACGAAATTCTATATATAATCTGATTGATCGGTGTAATTTGGTTGAGCTCTCATTAAATTTTAATAAATAAATGGTAACGACATATTTCAGGACAAATAGTAAAATTAGTTTCAATAAGTTAATGTTTAAAAAATGCTTGTCACGAGTAGCTTAGGTAGAATATTTTGGATTTACATTAGTACCATATTTATTTTTTAGTGTTCATCGGAACTTGATCGAGGAAATTGCCACTTATCGTCATACGCATCGTTAGTACGGTAGATTTTGGATTACGGATATGTTATCTGGTCTCCCTATATTCAGAAAAA
>JASXSY010001894.1:0-39224 GCA_034509805.1 Sipha maydis | reverse complement strand
ATAGAGGAGCGTGGGTAGTGCATAACAGTTCCTTTAGGCCACTTCCAGCCATGAAGTAGCCTATGCTGCCCAAAAAGGACATCAGCAAATGAAATCCGCCAAGGCGCACTATACAGTTAGTTATCTGAGAGTCAAGAGGTGCTGCAGCAATAATTTCCCGTGCCTTCAAATAATTCTATCCCAACTGCTGTAAAATAAAACATCCATGGAAAATATTCAAATACATTTACTCTAGATGACATGACGTTGGCTGTACCGTTTAACAATGTAAATAATGTTTCAAATTTAACTGTGAATGAAAATAATGTATTCGGCATTTCTTCCCCTAAAGAAAAAAGATTTATAGATATCCTTTCTTAACTTAGATGCCCATTTATCGCCAATTAATAAAAAAAAATAGTACATCATCACTCCAAAATAATAGTATGGAAATTGAAATTTGTGGAAGAAGAGTAGTAAATATATCACACTTATTTCAAGAAATCATTAGTATTGATAACCCCAAGCCATTTGATTGTGGATTTAAAAATATGATATTAATTGGTGAAAGAAAGCTAGGCCTAAAATCAATTTTTAGCTTCAAATGTTGCATGTGTAATATTAAAAGAACTGTATCGTCCGAAAATGAAGATCTTATGGCTATAAATACTTCGGCGGTAATCGGTGCATTGAATATTGGATGTGGTTTTAGTCAATTGCAAGAAATTATGTCTGCAATGGAAATAACGACTTTAAATCAGAAAACGTACCAAAATGAGCATGATCGGGTTTGCAAAGGATATGAAATAGCTGCGTTAAAAGCAATGGATAATGCGGCTAAAGATGAAGCAGAACTTGCAATATCAAAAGGAGAAGTAGATGCCGATGGAATGCCATTAATTACAGTGGTAGCTGATGGGAGTTGGTGTAAGAGATCGTACAAAACAATGTACAATTCACCATCTGGAATGGTAATTACAAATACATACGTTTTATTTAGAAATTAGAAATAATATACATTTTAGTGAGGACATAAACAAATTAAAAATTGTTATTAGTAAATTCATCCTGTATGTATTTCTCTCTGAATATGTATAATATATAATATATATGTTGTAGAGATATAGTCAAATCAGGCATTTTACTAAATACTTAGGCATATAGTCAAAAATTATGTAATTTCACAAAGATGAAACATTTTGTATTATTTTAAACCTTAAACTATATTTTATATTCATTATTTATTGCCATTATATATATAAAAAAAAAAACTATGTATTATTTATTAATATGTAAAACACGTAGGTATATGAAATATGTTTAATTTCATGTCTATTGGTACTATTATTTTAAAACTTAAATCGTAAATATATATTGGTAATTAATAGTTAGATGTCTTAGTACGAGTATAAAAAATGATTAAATAGGTTATAATTGTTGTTAATTTTTATTTATTACTAGTTGTTACATGTCATTGTTTGGTGGTATTTGCTGGAAAATTTAATATTTTCTTTTTTAAAACAACTCAATATAGAAAAGGTTATCATATCATACCTAATTAGTTATTTGTAATTACCTATATACATATTTATGATTTAAGTCTTATAGATAGTGAAATTGCATAAAAATTAAATTCTTTGACTAAATGCCTACGACATATATAATATTTAATTTCATCAACATTTGAAAACACATAATTGTAAAATTAATAGGTAGTAATTTAAAAATAATTGTTGTTTAATTAAACAAATAATTTATTTGTATTCGTATTGTGTTCATTTGTGTAGGCAGCATCATTGGGTATCATACTAAAAAAGTGTTGTTCATGGGTGTAAAAAATAAATTTTGTTCGACATGTACCAGAACTAAAGATGGAGATACACCAAAAAAGCATACATGTTTCAAAAACTGGAAAACGTCAGATGGATCGTCAGGAATGGATGCATCAATAATAGTAGAAGGATTCAAAGAAAGTGAACAAGTACATGGAATACGATATTACAAATTTATTGCTGATGGGGATAGTAATGTTTATAAGCGCATTTTAGATTCACGTCCGTATATAAATCTGACAATTCAAAAAATTGAATGTAGAAATCATCTTCTAAGAAATGTATGTAAAAAATTAAGAGATATGTGTACTAAAAAAGATGCTGGAAAATTAGTTCACAGAAAACTACTTCAAAATAATATATTACGTCTACGAAAATGTATAGTTTCAGCATTTAAGTATAGAAAAGAAAATAAACATGCAGAAATAGATTTACAAAATGATATTTTAAATTGTGTCGATCACTTATTCGGTCAGCATACTAAATGTGAGGCTTATTTCTGTAAAACGGTCAATGATACAAATTCTCAATGTATAAATTTCACTGAAAAAATTATAGCTACAGATCCAAGTTTTTACTCAGCAATAATGAAACATATCCGTTATTTGGCTAGACATAGTCGTAGTTTGCTTGAAAATGTTGATAGTAACGTTGTCGAGTCACTAAATGGTATTATTGCAAAGTTAATAGGAGGGAAAAGGGTAAATTGTTCAATGTCTGGGTCTTATCAAGGTCGATGTTCTGCAGCGACTGTAATAAAAAATACCAAACGTCCCTTATACACGTTGCATAGTCTTATTACATCGCAGTCCAAATAAAAAGTGTCCATCGTCAATATTAGAATTAAATCGCCTTAAAAACGCAACAGACAAAATTAACTGAGACAAAAAACATTCCACAAAAAATTAAAATATGTAAATGACTATGTCGATCCATCATACGGAAATAATGCTTAAAAACCGGATATGAGTATGAAAAAGAAAAAGAAAATTTTTAAATAACTTAAAAATAATAGCCGATAATCGCATAAATATCGAAAGAGAAACAGTTGATCAAACAAATTATATTAAATGGTTTGAATTAAGGAGAAATATAATAACAGCCTCAAACTTTGGTATAATTATTGCATTACGCCCGGATACGGGATGCGAAGGAGTATTAAAAGATTTACTTTACTCTCCAAATCTCGATACCAAGGCCCTGGAATATGGTAGGGAACATGAATATCAAGCCAAACGAGATTTAGAATTAGCATTAAACCTTAAAATTAACGATTGTGGATTATTTATTGATTCTATTGATGTCTTCTTAGGTGCAACTCCTGATGGATTAATTGGGGAAGACACTATAATCGAAATAAAATGTCCGTATTCGGCAGAAAATATAGATCCCGATGAAGCAATTATTCAAAAAAAAAATTACTATTTGGAAAACTAACAAAAACAAAGAAATAACGGGTATAGATAGAAATCACAAATACTACTACCAAGTTCAAGGTCAGTTACACATTATTAAACGAAAATATGGAATTATAGCTTGTTGGACTAGAAAAGGAATCAAGTACGAAAAAATTGAAAGAGATGATACTTTGTGGCAGACAAAAATGTTTCCTAAACTAAATGATTTTTATTTCAATTGTTTATTACCGGAATTAGTAGATCCAAGACACCCAAGATCAATGCCTTTTCGAAATCCAATCAATATACTTTATAAGCGAAACGGAAAAAGAACAAACGGAAAATGAATAAACAATGTAAAAAAAAAGTTTAACAATTAAAATAATATTTAAAACCATCAAATTATTATAAATAGTAATAACAAAATACATTTTTGTATTTATATTGAAATGTCAAATTATTATTAATATTTATATTATAAAAATCTTCAATATACAAATACATAATAATATGTGAACTAAATAACTTTGCATTGTAAATTTTATAACAAAATATTAATATTTATACCTATTATAATCTCATGATAATTTTTAATAAAATCATGGGAGACGAAGAATTCAGTGTTCCAAAAAAATGTTTGATCAAAACCTTATGGATTTCATACAGAAGTATCATAGGTTTAAAATACTTAGAAGTGTGAAATACAGAAAAACAGAATGAACCTTTGACAAACAATTTTTATATTATTATTTTTCAGTTTTTCACATTCATTTCATTTTATTATAATTAATTACTTTTGTGAGTTTTTTAGTATTGTAATAGATAATACATAAATATTAATTAATATGACCAATACGGCAATACGGGCAATACGTAAAAGCGAAATAAGTAATAACGATAATAGACCGGCGCATTCATAGTCATTAGAGCGCTCGTTTTGATAAGGACAATAAAAATAATATTAGACGCGATACGCTGCACTTCGGTAATCAGTAGTAGATCGATAGATGGGCCGCGATACAGGGAAGTCACTCACACTAATAATCATTTACTACACACAAACATACACGCCTCGCACGCACGTACATACAGATTGTCTAAAAATTGCCTATATTCAACTCCTTAAAAACAGTCGGTATGTAATCCCCTTAAATTATGGTGGACTTATCTACAAAATTTGTCTAAAATTCCATCTAATTTATCAGAGTTACTTAATAATTGTAATGAAAATGACTATCCAAATGTCTACAAACTGTTAAAAATCGTAGCAACTTTAACCATTACAACAGTTACTGCAGAAAGGTCATTTTCGACAATGTAACGATTACAAACTTATCTCAGAAATACCATGGCAGAGAATCGTTTAAATGGATTAGCTCAACTGAATATTCACAGGACAATTGAAGTTTATCCAGAAATAGTGTTGGATGAATTGGCAAAAAGAAAAAGAAAAATTGACTTAGTATTGTAATTACATTGTATTGTAGGAGATACCTATTTATCCCTGACATTCGGACATTATATATATTATGTATTATGTATTTTATTAGCAACTAATAAATTGATGAATTTAATTTTTAAGATATATGTTATATTTTTACAACAAAAATAAATATCCGATACCACGAAATAAAGTATGATAAGTTTAAATTTGCTGAACCCCCCCCCCCCCCCCCCATAAAAAGTTCCTGGCTACGACACTGGTCTACATTGTAGACAAACAATCATTTATTATTATAAATATAATTATTTATTATGTATAAATTTAATACTTTATTTTAAATAATTCACATTTTTTCAATTTTTGTTTTTAATATTATTAAATAAATACATAATGTAGTGGACAAGGAATATCAGACCATGTCAGATGTCATTTAAATATTTATAAATAGAATATGCAATATAATATTTTTATTGCAAGAATAATGATGCCCTTGCTTTGAATATAATTCGTTGGTGAATAAGTTTAAACAATATGATGGATTGTTTGACGAATATAGTGAGGTAAAATGATTTTTTTCGTGAATTTCAACTTGTTTCAAGCGTATAGCTCAAAAACGGTAGGGAATTTGAAAAAAACATATAATATAAAAGTTTTAGATAATTTTATGAACTTTATTTTATTATTGACAAAAATTTCTCTCCGATGCACCGTTTTCGAGGTATAAGCGAAAAACCCAAAATGCGTACAGTTAACCCCCCCCTCCCACCACTAGCTCTTCACCTAGGCGTCAGGACTTTTGGTATGTTAATACCCTAAGCCCCCTGAACAAGTTTCTGAAGGAATCGTTTAGTTACCTGCACACGCACTCTACACCTCCTTTTGGGTCATTCATTGACTGGACTATAATTCCGAACTTGCGTATGTTTATTATATACTTTGTGCGTTCGTAACTCTAATCAATTATTATTAATTTTCAATTTGGTATTTGTTTTCATGTTTACGAAGTATAATGGAAGAAGAAAGGTTAAACGCTTATTATGAACGCCTGATATTATAATAAGTAATATTGTATTATTGTAATAAGTAGTGGTATTAGATTAGCGTATGTAAACATCATATTATTATTTTTTCATATGAAACACCGTCCGTTTAAGAAATATGCTGAACAAGCTCCTTAAAGGATGATTCAGACTGAACCGACACTCGCAGACCGGCACCGGACCGCACAGACTCGTACCGAACCAACAAATTATTAATCAATAATAAATTAATGTGCTAATTCACATCTAACATAACCGGCACCGCTTAGACACTAACCGGACCGCGCCGCACCGACAAACATTGTATGAAATAATGTTTTGTCGGTGAGTGTCCGTGTCGGTGGGATATGAACGCGATAACGACGTTATATTCCAAAATAGAATATTACATTATTATATAGAGTACTACTTACATATTTTTTTTTATGATATCTATTATTAAATATATAAACATTATAATATTATACCCAACAATATTAAATTTTGATACGTTTTTAGTACGTTCAAAACAACAGGTACGTGTTGTACAAGCTTGTTGTGTAGTATAGTTGGTCAGCAAATCTACAACTATATTTTAATTAAAATGGACAATGAAGTTTTAATTGAGCTAGTAAGAGCTTGAAATTGTTTATATAATCTCAGTTACAAAAAGTATAGTGACTATTCTTTTAAGGATTTTTTATGGAAGGAAATAGGACATGAAATAAATCAACCAGGTTAGTGTCACGACTATTACTAAAGTTAAATTATTTATTAATTTAAAGTAATATATCACATGGTATACTCGTTTTTTAAAAAATTATTATTTGATACATAAAGTTCTGTCCTCAATTGCTGAGTATGTCAACCAAGGAAAAGACCGCAACCAAGAATGTTGAAATTTTAATTTCCATTTACTTGAAGTTGGAAATTTATAAGTAACATCAGGTACCCATGCTTTTAAAATAAGTTCATATTTCTCGTTATCATTTAGTGTTTTTCGACAAAAATTAGCCACGTCATTATGGGGGCCCTAAAAATTAGTAAAAAGTAATTATAAAACACGAAATTCGTCTCTTATTAAAATATGATACTCGTTAGAAGTCTAATCAATTGAAGAGTTCAGCCGAACAACGTGAAAAGTGCCACTGCGCGCTAATGAAATATAAACTAAAATATAATGGATTACGTTAAATTTTAATAAAATAAACGTGATGCCCGGCGCAACGATAAGAGACCTAATCAATCCCTAAAATATTCAAATGCTCGTACTACACATGTCAGAGATAATAATGTAGATAATAATTAAAAGTGGTTTGGAAAAAAACCATTAAAATATTTTTAAAAAATGTGAAGATATAAAATTATACATAATATTATTATAAATGTTTAAGTAGAATAACACACTTTTAAATTTCGTACTACTGTTACGTGCCACCGGCTAGATTTCAACTTGTGCAGTCGATGATGAATTTTAATTTAATAAAATGTGAGACTTTAACATTAATACGTTTATTTAAATAAATTCAAAGTGTTATAACAATTCATAAAACGGAGTGACGTGAAGTTGCTTGCAGTTCCGTGACTAGAACCCATCTGATTTGTGGTTGATTCGGACCCTCTTTTATATGGCTCGATTGACGTCATTGGAAAGCTGCACCCGGTTGTTTGGTGATTTCCAGGAATCGGTGTGTGACCTTACACGATGCTGGCTTTGTAGAAATGCCGCACCTGGTTATCTGGTTAATTCCTTTTTATGATACTATGAACTCCTTGCTAATTTGATAATTTCCAGGAATAGGTATATGACTTTATACGATGATACCTTATTCGTGGAAATTCTGCACACGGTTTATTGCTGAATCTACTTTTATAGTTCTAATATACTTTATTAGTTTACAATACTTATTTTTAGGTATGACAGGCACATAATTATGATTAATATAAAGTTTATATCATTATTCTCGGTATTCTAAATATACATGTGGTCATATTATGTTATATGATGCATGGAGGCCCATAACACCTTCCCACTAAAAGAAAGGTTTCGGTCTGCAAGACACACATCTTTTACAAAATAGTCTTAAATAAAACCTTCTAACATTTTTTTTTTTTTTTTATACAATATATATGTTTACATTAATACATATTAATTTAAACAATTATTGCTTCAACACTCTGAATATATATAATTAGATTAATATTACATTTTTTTTTCTTTTTTTTTTTTTTTAATGACATTTTTATATCTTTGGTTAGTAATTACAATTTTTTTTATGTTGCATACTTGCATAATTTTACAATAAAATAGTCTTAAATTCTAATATTAGTGTTTATTTCCCCTTTACCATTTTACAATACAATATAATATTATTATCATTGAATTATTCTCTTGACTACAGTCTACTAAAATTGTGAATAATTGAGATTAACTATTAAATATTCTATTATTTATAATTGTTGAAATCAAATTGTCATTCCCAGGACCATCTACATTTACATGTATTACTCCCATGTAATGGTGTTCAATATGATTTACTCAATTCTAACGTTAAAATATTTTTTTAATTAATATTGTTCAATTATCTTATCATGTGACTATGAGTTAAATGTGGAAGTATATAACCTCTTTTCTAACTTCTAATTCCTCTCTCTCTTCTATTGTTCCTAATTCATAATTCTTTAAATCTCTTCTAGACAACTTATATACTTTCGGTTCCTCAAAATTACGTTCATTTTTATTGCATTGTATCTTGTATTTTATGATAACGTACATGGTTATTATTAAGATCGTTGATAATACTCCCAATATTAAAGTTATGTATATTAAATTTGAATGTATTTCTTTGTGTGTTTGATCTTTTTGTCTTTGTTCCTCTATCTCTATTAATTCCCCCACATTTTCTACAGAATGTGCTAACTCCGTTAAGTGATTCAATCTCATACCAGTTGTGTCATTTATGTAATTTAGTTGTGCCAAATGCATTTGTTTAGGAAATCTAGTTATTAACCCACTCATATAAGTAATTGGTACAAAGTCTACATATTTTTTGTTTGTTATTTCTTGTGTAGCAGTTAATATTATGTTTTCTGCAGAAACCTCACATGATGTGTCGTTGAGTTTTATTATTCCTGTTCCCTTTATTCGTATTATGGGTGCTTCTTTGAGATTTGCACAATTGATTGTAAGCGTATCATTTGTAGTTGCAAATAGCCACTCGTTTCTGAAACGTAGCTTATGATAAATATTTCTTGTTAATTTCATGTGGTTCACATTCATCTGGTATTTTGTCTGGTTTGTGGAATAATTCGATTTCGCATTGTTTGGTTGCCTTGTTATCCCTTAGTGGTTGATATATGTTACACAATCTGAAAATATTTGTTTCAGTACATGTCCTCATTTGCTCTTCCGTAAATCTTGTAAACTGTCTTCTATCTTTAGTGATGGCAATATATGGTTGTTTCGGTTTTAAAATATAAGTTATATTTTTCATTATTGGTACCGGTATCGCATTATACATTGTCAATTCAGTCTCTGTGACTAATGGTATTTTTATCACAAACAATAATTTATCTTGAGTATGCGTAGTAGTTATCCTAACAATCTTCCTTAATTCGTATAGTTCGTTTGGGGTTGTTCCCATTGGTAAATGCATTTTTGTTCTTAATCGATGTGCTATATCTGTTAAGGTTTCTGATAAATCATTTGGTGTTAATAAATTTGTATGTATTACTCCTGTTCTGGCTGCAATTATTATTTGGTTAAGTGTTAATGTTTCGTATGCATACTGGTTGACTAGTGCCAAATGTAAATTTTGTACGCCATTGAATGTTAATATGTCCAATACGTCATTTGTTTTGTCCGACATAACATTCGTTCGTTCTATTAATTCCTGTTGTTTTTCTTTTAATTCATCTTGTAAATTTTGTATTTCTCCAATACTTGAATTTGCTTGTTGAATTGCAGTTTTTATTAGAGTAGTCTGATTTTTCATTATATGTAAAACATTGCCACTGTTTTTCTGTTGTTCATTTAATGCTTCGTTAACCTTTCTCGCGCACTCGTCATCACATACGCCAAATAGTACATGTAAAGCATTACCTACTAAATTTATAATACCTCGTTTTTCTCTTCGCGATTCCTCTTTATTTTTCACCAATGATAAGAGTATATTTTCCCTTTGTATAAATATTTCAGTTGTAATATGCATATATTACTAACAAATAATAATATGCATATTCCCGAGTCGTACGGTGATTAAAATGCACATTTATATTTAATACTTCTAAATTATGTAAATAACTGCCATTCGCAGGTCATAAACAATACAATACACATCCTTTAACCATGAAAAAATCACGAAAAGGTCAAATAAGAATGACAAAAAATAAGCCACGTGCGGATTGCAAATCACGAACAACCGCAAACAACGTCATCATTTCGTCGAATTTGACGATCAAAGGCCAAGGGAAACCAGGTGGCGAAAACAACACCAAACAGAGTATATAAAGGCTCCGTTGCACCACCAACGGCAGACGTGTCCAGCTATCAGTACAAGCCCTTCAGAGTTTCGTCTTCGATATTGTTATTGTGCACTATTTAAAAATTAATAACTGTATGTTCTGTATAAGCCATTTACTTAATTTTATTAAAGAGTTTTACAAAGTGTTAAATGATTTAAAGTCACTATATTCCATCCCGAAAACATCATCATTACGATAGGTATCTGTTTTCATTGGGTACCACGTAACAGTGGTGCAGTCGGTAGGATTTCATATCGGTAGGATAAACCACGTAACAGTGGCGCAGTCGGTATTTCGAACATCGGTCATTGGAATCTTGAGTCAATTTCATTAAAGGAAAATTGATCACTTTTCTTTACGGAATCAACACTCAACTTCAATCAACAATCAACTTACATCAACACTCACTTACATCCTTAAAATATGACAACTCCACGAGTCATCTTGGCGTCAGCATACGATTATAATTATAAAATACAACAATTCAAGACTATGTACACATAACATCATACCAGGTTAACCTATTTTAATATTACATATGAGTTGTAATAAAATTATTATTGAAACTATGAAAAAATTATTATTGAGATTTATTATTGAGAATTATTATTGAGATTTATAATTGAGAATTATTATTGAGAATTATTATTGAGATTTATTATTGAGAATTATTATTGAGATTCACTGAGAATCATTATTGAAAGTATTACTGAAAGAAGGCTTATATAATATATAAAATATTATCGGAAGAGATTTATTATTGCGATTGAGATTAATTATTATTGAGATTCATTGAGAATCATTATTGAAAGTATTACTAAAAGAAGGCTTATATAATATATAAAATATTATCGGAAGAGATTTATTATTGCGATTAAGATTTATTATTAATTATTATTGAGATTTATTGAGAATCATTATTGAAAGTATTACTGAAAGAAGGCTTATATAATATATAAAATATTATCGGAAGAGATTTATTATTGAGAAAGCTTATTATTGAAGATTTATATTAAACTTATTACTGAAAAGTTTATTGATGAAAATTATTATTGTGAATTATTATTGACACTTATTTATTATTATTGAAATCTCAAATTTATTATGTTAAACTAACATAAACAATATTACAACTCATATGCATAGAAACAACTATACTGATATTAGCGATACGTCTCCTCTAGAACTTATAAATCTAGAGCAATCACCAACTAAAAACTCGACAGAAGGCACACCCAATTTAAACATAACACCAAACGACTTAAACATAAAAGAGGAACAACTAAAAAGAGAGAAAAGAATTAAAGAACTCGAAAACAATTTATTAATTAGTCCACCTCAAATAGTGACTAGAAGTAAAGGCCCGATAGAAGCTTTAATTTTAAAAACACCTAAACGACAAAATAAAATGACTAGCCCAACAGTCAGACCAGAAATACCTACTACTATGGCAGTAGACAAAGCTTTTAAATTTATTCCTTATTGCTCGGGAGAGGTGTAACGTGCCTAGCGTGGTTTGAGGACGCTACGATAATGTTATGATTGAATAGTACTTCTAAGTGTTTTAATATAAGTTCAATAATTTAAACTTGAAAGAATAGAATATGATAATTTTATTTTACACTTAGAAAAATCAGCAAAGTAATAACAAAGTAAATATGACTGTCGTAAGCGGAGTGTTTGTACATGATGGCTGGATACGTTTGTCGTTGGTGGTGCAACGGTGCCTTTATATACTCTGTTTGGTGTTGTTTTCGCCACTTGGTTTCCCTTGGCCTTTGATCGTAAAATTCGACGAAATGTTTTTTCTTTTACAGTTGTTCATGGTCACAGGATGTGAATTGCACCGTTTATGACCTGCGCGTGGCTTACATCACAATTATGAATGCGATAGCTATTTATATAATTTATAAATGTGCATTTTTATCATCGTACGACTCGAGAATATGCATATCATTATTTGTTAGTAATTACATCACAACCATATTACATATAATGGTGCATGTTACAGAGGAAAACATAACCCAATTTATAAACGCTTGTGATATCGCCATAAATTCAGTAGATATAATTAATATACCCTTACTTATACGTTACATATTAACTAAAGTCACGGGAAAACCAGCCGAATGTTTAAAATATAAAGACACCAGTAAATGGATATACATTAAAAAACATCTAGAAGAAGCATATGCTTCTCATTGTTCATCATCCGCTTTACAATTGCAAATAAATTCAATTAAAATGAACGAAAACGAAAACGTTAAGTCATACACGTGATTGACTCAAAGCTTGAGAGCTGCGACAGCCGGCGCAAACACAGGTGGACAACACGACGGACGAATATTTGCATAAGATCGTACGCACGATGGCTGCTACCTACACGGTCACGTAGCACAGAAAGGCAACGATGCCACACAACTTCGGGTCGCACAAATCGCCTCGAACCGGATACACACAGAAAAACGCACGGTACAACGGTAAACGGGCGACGACAGACGGACGACGGATGATCGCACGCACGGCTGACAACATTTCGGAGTGCAAAAGCGCGGCTCCCCCCGCCACTCAAAAGTCTATAAGAAACTAGCTGGTCGCGAGTGCGCGCACGTCTCGTTGCCATCAACCGGCGCGAACAGGATTTATTAAACCAATTAGAACCACATTACGTAATAGCATTGATTATAAATACTTTAGATAGCTCACTGCATTAGAAAATATGCTGCGCGGAAATTATTTCCGATAGAGGGCGATAAAGAATTTTATTTAATAAAATAAAATATAATTTCTGATCGTCGCGCGTCGCCGACCGCCGCGCGTCGCCGACCGCCGCGCGCCGCGCTCCATCGTTCCGCGAACCGCACTTCCACAATTTACCATGGCCCGCGTCTCGCTGTGACCGGCTAACGACTTCTCGGGATCAACACCGATAACACATTTTAATGTGGCGTGACATAGAGAAGCATTTATAGTAAATTTAAAATAATAACATTTTTAAATTTAAATCTGTGGAGAAATATCAATATAGTTATGAAATGGACAGCAGCTGTATAATAAACAATAATAATATTACATATTTTGGCTTTACATAGGAAATCTTTTAACCTTTTTACCAAAGAAATGATGCACACAATAAAATAGTAATAATTTTTTAATTTCAATAAATATGTAGATGAAAATTGTACAAGGACTTTTAAAGCTTCATTTGAAATTTCAGGATAAA
Source organism: Sipha maydis (assembly GCA_034509805.1). Classification (NCBI taxonomy): domain Eukaryota; kingdom Metazoa; phylum Arthropoda; class Insecta; order Hemiptera; family Aphididae; genus Sipha; species Sipha maydis. The sequence goes on along the minus strand of JASXSY010001894.1, from coordinate 25,806 downwards.
TAGGTTGGTATTTTACCCAAAATTCTTCCAAAGAGCTACCACTGTTAAAATCAATTTTCGCCCGTGAATCGTTCTTCAGCTCGATTGCCTGTTCTTGAATTATATCTGGCAATGTGTCTACGTTAGTACTGAATGGAGAACTTGTTAACATATATTGCCAACTTTTGTTCGAAAAATTTGGAAAATATCGAGTGAATTCATCAGTCAAACTGTCGAGATGTTTAATCACTATATCTTTCAATCCAGTAGGACAAAATGGTTCTTCTTCATCAGAGAGAAGTTCGTTCAGTCGACGGAAAGACGAAAAATTAGGAGTCTCTTTGTTTACTCGGCGTTTCCACAGTTGTATCTTTTCTAGAAATGAGTTGATAGAATCGTTCGCGATTATTACGTTTATATTCCTCCCTTGTAATTTGAGATTTAGGTTATTAATAGTCTCAAAAAAATCTGCTAGATATGCGAAGTAGAATGTGAAATTTTCATCAGTAAAATTTTCCCGAAGATCGTCTTTTCCTAATTGTAAAAGCATTATTTCGACTTCAGACTTTAATTCGTACAAACGCTCAAGCATATTTCCTTTGGATAACCAACGAACCTCGGTATGGAATAATAAAACAGAATGTTGGGCTGATAGCTCAGAACAAAGAATCTTAAAAAGACGTGAATTAAGAGCACTACTTTTGATGGTATTAACAATTTTTATACATACTTCTAGTACATTTTTAATTTCAAATGGCAGCGTTTTTGCAGCTAAGGCTTGGCGGTGTATTACACAATGAGAACCAATTATTGATGGATTTTTATCTTTTGCAAGCTTCACAAAACCCGATCGTGATCCTAGCATAGCAGGGGCACCGTCTGTACATACACCTACAACATTTTTCCAAGAGAGGCCATTCTGATCAAAAAATATATCGATGGCAGACAAAACGTCACTGCCTTTTGAGGTGGAACTTAAGGCCTGGGAAAACATAAGCTCTTCTGCAATAGTCTTTTCATTTATAAAACGGCAGTAAACTAATAGCTGACAACAATTGGCCACATCAGTTGATTCATCACACTGAATTGCAAAGAATACGGAATTTTTTAATTTATGAATCAACTGATTTTGTATGTCCAAAGCTAATTCATCAATGCGTCGTTTGATTGTATTGTCTGAAAGAGATATTTGAGAAACTTTCCTTTTACTTTCTTCACCAAGTACTATTTCAACGGCTTTAAGTATGCTAGGCTTAATTAATGTTTCACCCAATGTATGTGGTTTCTTTTGCTGAGCCACCATAAAGGCGATGTGATATGAAGCTTCAATAATTTTTTCATTATTCTGTTGAAATTCTCCGGTTCTGTCAAGTTTCATTTTATTTAAAGAATTTTTTTTAGCAACAAAAAACTCTTTAGGTTTTTCTTTTAGCATCGGATGAGCTGTGGTTAAATGTCGTTCTAGTCGACTTGGTCGGAGAGCATCGTTACTTAACACAACGTGACAAATAACACACTGTGGCATTTGGATACCATCCTTTTGAATGAACGTGAAACCAAACTTTATATAATCGTCGTTATACAATCTTATTTTCTGTGGAGCCATTATTTTTACGTATGTACACTCGCGACGACTACGTACTACGACACTACGTGCAGTATGCGACTGCAAAACGAAACTAAATCGAGTTTAAACTAATCTAATAGCATTTTCCCTAACATCCTTTTATCGTTCCGATTAATTTACAGATAACGTAGCATAAAACTATTTATAGTCATTATCGGTTATCCATTATTGATACCCGAGAACGGATAAAGAGAACCAGTCTACTAATTTTATTTCTCTACGTTTTAAAATAAAAAAAATGTAATCAATAAAAATTGTCTTTCGTAAAAACTGCTTGCGCCTCCCCAGCAATGTGTACACGCCCCCCAAGGGGGGCGCGCCCCCCAGTTTGGGAACCAGTGCTTTATATACTCTGTTTGATTTTGTTTTTGTTAGTTAATTGTTTTGTTTTCGCCACCTGGTTGCCCTTGGCCTTGATCGTCAAATTCGAATGATGACGTTGTTTGCGGTTGTTCGTGATTTGTAATTCGCACGTGGCTTCTTCTCTGTGTCCATTTTACAATTTGTTTATGGTCGTGTGATGAAATATAAGGATATGTATTACATTGATTTGGTACTTATGACCGTGGCTTAGCTTTACATTACAATTATGTGTGCAATAGTTATTTATATAATTTGGAAGTATAACATTTTTATCCTCGTATGACTCGGGAATAAACGTATTAATATATGCATATTACACCTCGCCGCTAAAGAAACAATTTTGGGGTGAAACAACAAAAGTGTTATGTTGTTTCTTACAATTCAAATTTCAAGATACAATTTACAAAAATAGTATTTTACTAAGTCTTACAAGTGTTAGTGATATGTTTTAAGTTTCCACCCTTACAATTTGGTTACAATGGGTTGGAAATATATTATAATATTTGGTTAATTAACATTTGTTGTGTAATAATTATACATTATAAATCTTTGTTGTATAATTATTACACATTATAAATACATTATTATACATTATAAATCTTTGTTAGATACAACTTATACGATACTACTAGTTAGTTATTGTTATTATATATTTTTTTTTTTTTTCTGCTTGCACTATCATTACAATAAATGAAAGTCTTGGAGGTTTTATTTTATTGTATTTGTAATATGTTTGATTAGTTAAATTTTCATTACTATCATTATTAATAGTTAACTGAATAACATGCATGTCTCTGGGTATTCTCCGTGCTTTGCTAAAATAACTACTCCTACTGGTAAATATTCCTCCCTAAGATCAGTAAGTTCTTTTATATTTTTGCTTAAATGAGTTTTAATTTCCTGTAATTCATTTTTGGTGTATTTATCATTCATTATTTCATTAGTATTAATTAAATGTGCTTCTTAATGTAAAATGTTTTGATTTTTCTAGTTTTATTTCTTTTTGAATTTTTATTAACCCTTAACTGGAAAAACCCTTAACTGACCCTTATCGTCGGGTCAAAAAAGACCCATGACATTTTGTTTTTAAGTTTTCTACAATATATCGCTCTTTTTTTCGCTGTAGGATGATGCATTGTATTTTATCACAATATTTAAACAACATATTACGTCTTTCGTATCAACAATTATTACGTGTTTCGTTCAAAAAAAGCTATTTATAGCGGTTTCGGGTCATAATAGACCCGATGATACCAGTTACGTAGGTTTTTTCTTATCTTTTGCCATTACGAAAATAATGGTTATTTTGAGACGAATATTATCGGACTTCATTACGTGTTGGTATTTAAACCTGAGAGGGGTGTCGATAACGGTGACGAACGATAATATTGTGTTATGTCATAATATTCTGATTATTAGTCGCGTTTATTACCGAGTGCAGTGCAGCAATCGCGTAATTTCAAGTTGTTTTTTCCACGTTGTTTTTTTTTAAATGAGTAGTGAAACTATTATTAATTGGTTAGACGAAGTAGATGATGAAATTAGTGATGCAGAGAGTATTGTATCGGATCATGAAAGTGAGTCCGAGCAAGAAATATCTGAAGTTTCCGAAGATGAAACCGATAGCTCAGAATATAGTTCTAATGAAACTGTTGAACAAAATATACGTTCTCAAAATTTTATTTATGGAAAAAAACAGGTACAAATGGTCTTTACAGCCTTTTCCACAGAGACGTACTCGATCTGATAATATAATATCACATCTTTCTGGTGTAGTTGGCTCTGCAAAAATAATTAATAGTAGTGATCCAATTGATTTTTGGAACATTTTATTTGATAATACGATGATTGAAAAAATTACTGATTACACAAATGTAAAAATAACTGAACTATCGATTTCATATGGTAACACAAGTACATTTACTGGGCACACAGACATTATTGAAATTAAAGCATTTATTGGTTTATTGTATTTATGTGGTATCTTCAAATCGGGCATGGAAGATGTAGAAGGACTTTTTGCAACTGACGGTACTGGTAGAGACATATTTCGTGCGACAATGAGTTTGAAACGGTTTTTATTTTTGCTTTCAACTATTCGTTTTGACAATATATATGATAGAGATGATAGAAAAGAATCGGGTGATCGTGTAGCTCCAATATCAGAGTTGTTTTAAATGTTTTTGGTAAATAGTCAATCAAATTATTCAATGTCTGAATATTCTACAGTTGATGAAATGCTGGTTCCTTTTAGAGGGCGGTGCTCTTTTCGCATGTATATGAAAAGCAAACCAAATAAATACGGACTCAAAGTTATGTGTTTATGTGACGCAAAAAACCACTATTTGTATAATGCATTTATTTATTGTGGAAAAAATAATGTTCCAAATCCTAAAAAGTTTGCAATACCTACATTAAATGTGTTAGAACTTGTAACACCTATTTTTAATTCAAATAGAAATATAACTGGGGATAACTGGTTTTCTTCCATAGAACTAATAACTGAATTAAAACGACATGGCCTAACATACGTGGGAACATTACGTAAAAATAAAAGAGATATACCATCACAAATTGTTCCTAACAAACAAACTGAAGTAAATACAACAAAGTTTGCATTTACCAAAGACATAACATTATTATCGTTTGTTCCAAAAAAGAATAGATACGTGTTGCTTTTATCTTCTATGCACCATACGAATACAATAAATCCGGAGAATTCAAAACCAGAAATTATTGAATTTTATAACCAAACGAAAGTAGGAGTTGACGCTTTGGACCAAAAGTGAGCAGTCTATTCAACACATCGACGTACACAAAGATGGCCACTCGCTATATTTTACGCCATGTTAGATATTGCTTCAGTGAATTCACGTGTTTTATATAGTTGCAAAAATATAAACTCACCAATACCACGTCGAAAGTTTGGAATAATAATAGGAAAAGAGCTTATTATTCCTCATATGAAACGACGACTATTACAAGAAAGACTACCTAGAGAAATACCACAAATTATTAAAAGAATACTAGGAGATAATACTGTCGAAGCAACTCAAGAAATTTCTTCTAACCCAAACAAACGACGAAGGTGTTACGTGTGTCCAAGTTCTAAAGATACGAAATATTCAAATATTTGTTCTGTATGCAAAAAAACGGTTTGTAAAACACACGGCGTTCAAGTATCGAAATGTTTTAATTGTATGGATACAGAGTAACTAAACATTTTTATTTCTTTTTATTTTATAATGTAAGGAACTTTCACAAATATATATTTTTTTTTTATTTGAATTTCATTAATTAACTAAATTAAGTGTTTAATATTTGAGTAACATTTAAAATATATTTCATACAAAAAATTCAAGTCTTAAATAATAAATTAATACCGAAGCTATTAAATTTGTTTGTAGTTGGTTAGATAAAAAAACGTCCAGAGAGGTACAATAAGTGTTTGTAATTTTTTAGAAATAAATGTTTTAAGTTCTAAATTTTATTTTATTTTGTTGTTATTGTATCTAAACTTAACTAAAAACCAATGGGTAATTCAAATTTGAATGTAAATATATTTTTTTTCAATAATTTATTCAAACATTTATAAATAATCATGTAAATTTGCAAGATTAAAATAAATTTGTATAAAACACTTATATTTGAAAAAAAAATTGTGTTATTAGTTAAAAATATTCATTTCATTTCATAGAATATAATGAAAAAAAAAAAAAAAAAGTAAAAGAAAAAATTGAATAACTTATAAGTAGTTTAAATTTCGGGTCATTTTTGACCCGACAATACCAGTTACGTGAATACAAATAAGGATACCAGTTAAGGGTTAATAATCTGTTAAAAATTTGTTTGATTTATGCATTTCTTTGTCTTAAAATAAAATTTTATTTATTTAATAAATTATTTAAATTAAAATTCTTTTGAGTTTGTTTTTTTTGTTATCTGTAAGTTTTTTATTTGCATTAGATATATTTAAAATACTAATTATGGCATAACCGTCTTTTACGTGTGTTAACCTTTCACTACAGAACAAATCTTGCGATAATTCTTGTTTTTGTATCGAAATGCAATTATTACTGTACTTCGGTGTTTTTTTATCGGAATTTAATTATGGATTCTGAATGTGCATTTATTGTGTAGCAATTATTTATCGTTTCTTTATTATTATGATTTGTCAAAACTAATGTATTATTCGCGATATCTATTATTGCTTTAGATTCGGTTAAAAATACTTTTCCTAATATTCCGTGTTTAATAAAGGAAATTGTGGACCTACGACCTCGAATGTTACGTTTATTTCTTCGTTATTAATTGTAATTGGAATATTTATTGTACTATCGACCTATTGTATGTATTAGTTGTTGACTAATACCGCGTATGTTACTTTATTGGTTTCGTCGATGAATAAATTATTTTTTAAAAATTGTAATTTAATGATATTAATATCTGCCCCAGTATCAACGAGGAGATGCAATTCATCAATGTTACATGCGCTAGATTTACATTTTATATGATTATCGATTATTGTTGATAATATGTGAAAACAGTTTTGCATTAGGTCCGTTACCCCAGTACCACCAAATTATATAATTAACTCCAAAATTATCCTATGATTGTTATTTCATTTGTACAGATTTGTAATTGTGACTTGAACATTTGTACACCTCCCAAAACTCGAGAAAATCAATTTTTCCTTGGCGGTACTGGTGTAACCGTTACCCCAGTACCGCCATCGGCTTATATTGGTCCTATCGACTCCGGACTTGTTACAGACGATTGTTATTTCATTTGTACAAATTTGTAATCGCGATTTGAACATTTGTACACCTACCAAAACTCGGGAAAATCGATTTTTCCGTGGCGGTACTGGTGTAACCGTTACCCCAGTACCGCCATCGGCTTATATTGGTCCTATCGACTCCGGACTGGTACAGACGATTGTTATTTCATTTGTACATATTTGTAATCGTGATTTGAACATTTGTACACCTACCAAAACTCGGGAAAATCAATTTTTCAATTTTTCAATTAATATAGCACTATTTACTATATACGCACTATAAACTCCTTTGATTTTGTCAAATAATAGAAAATATATAAACGTTACAACCATCCAATGCTTGATGAAACGATATAATGAACAGTATAATTTTCTTAGTCCAGTTATAAATTTATATTAGTTTTAAGCATAAACTATTTATATTATTAAATATGTATTCAAGCTGTATAATCCGACAGCATTTGGGAATTCCAGAAGGCCGCTATTGTCATAGCCTGTGGTTTCCCGATGAAGTTCGTAAAATACGATCAAATTATACGTTATCAAAAATATCTAGATCTACACACTGGCATAAACACTATATACGTTATACATAATAGGCATAGCTAAATTTACACACGTAATCACCATTATTATTAATTATTAAGTAATGTAACACTGTATAAGCTAATGACCTTAGATGTCGAAGCCTTTATTCTTAATAAAAAAAAATAAATAAATATCATAGATATAATTATTCTATTAAAAATAAATTTTCAAAAATTTATACGTTAGCAGTAAGGGATTAATACGGGACGGACATGAAAAAACAGTAGGAAATGCGTCCTATGTCGAGACAACGGGACATAAAGTTGAAATACGGGCAATCCCGTATAATCTTGATATACAGGACGATTGGAACGTATAATCACTCTGTCGTGCGCTGTCACTCTGACTACTGAATACAATATTGGTAACGACACGGCCGTCGTAATGTCTGTCCTATCGTATATCGTCGCGTTATCATTGGCATATCATTTCAAAACTTTACAGTTAAAACAACTATTCAAATTATACTGCCAGGAAAAATTGATTTTCCGAGTTATAGGAGGTGTACAAATGTTCAAATCACGATTACAAATTTGTACAATGAAATAACAATCGTCTGTACAAGTCCGGAGTCGATAGGACCAATTTAAGCCGATGGCGGTACTGGGGTAACGGTTACACCAGTACCGCCAAGGAAAAATTGATTTTCTCGAGTTTTGGGAGGTGTACAAATGTTCAAGTCACGATTACAAATCTGTACAAATGAAATAACAATCGTCTATACCAGTCCGGAGTCGATAGGACCAATATAAGCCGATGGCGGTACTGGGGTAACGGTTACACCAGTACCGCCACGGAAAAATTGATTTTCCCGAGTTTTGGTAGGTGTACAAATGTTCAAATCGCGATTACAAATTTGTACAAATGAAATAACAATCGTCTGTACAAGTCCGGAGTCGATAGGACCAATATAAGCCGATGGCGGTACTGGGGTAACGGTTACACCAGTACCGCCACGGAAAAATTGATTTTCCCGAGTTTTGGGAGGTGTACAAATGTTCTAATTTCGATTACAAATCTGTACAAATGAAATAACAATCAATAGGATAATTTTGGAGTTAATTATATAATTTGGTGGTACTGGGGTAACGGACCTTTTTGCATTGATGGTCCGTTATCGGTGTTTCGTTGTAATTCTCGGTCGCACATTGAATTTGTTGTACCGTACGCGGCGCGCGTTGCGAGTACAGTGTGGCGTTCCCGAATTAGTATTTTGACGTGCGGCGTCGTTTTGTCTAGAGTAGCAAATGTCCATAGAATGACCTCGTTTGCCACAATAAGAACACATTATTACTCCGTTATTAGCGCTTCGTATGGGGTTCCTATTATTATTATTATTCAATTCATTGCGTTGAGGTGGTTGATTAATATAATTATGGTTATTAAATTGTTGCTGTTGCGTATTTCTTGCAATAAATTCGTGATTATTAAAATTATTATTAAACCGTGGATTGAAGTTTCTTTGATTAGGATTTCGTTGTTGTGTGGGATGACTGTAATAGTTTTAATAGTTTTGATTAATAGGTATATTTAAGTTATTTTTGCTTTTTTGTGTTAAATTAGTAATGAGGTTATCTATGTCTTCTGCTAGATCGAGCTCTTCTTGTAAAGCAATAGATTTTGCTTGTTCAAGTGTTTTTGGGTCTCTATTACGTAATGTGGTTCTAATTGATTTAATAAATTCCTTTATGTATAATGCTAGAGTTTGCTCAGTTAACTGTTGTGTTATTGCTTTTGCATCGTTTTCGTTTTTCCCAGTTGTATGTAAATTCGCGAGTTGATAGTATAATTTTTCTAGCCTATCTGTGCACGACTTAACGTTTTCGTTTTTGTTCATTTTAATTGAATTTATTTGTAATTGTAACGCGGATGATGAATAATGAGAAGCATAAGCTTCTTCTAGATGTTTTTTTATGTATATCCATTTACTGGTATCTTTATATTTTAAACATTCGGCTGGTTTTCCCGTGAGTTTAGTTAATATATAACGTATAAGTAATGGTACATTAATTATATCTACTGAATTTACGGCGATATCACAAGCGTTTATAAATTGGGTTATGTTTTCCTCTCCCGAACAATAAGGAATAAATTTAAAAGCTTTGTCTACTGCCATAGTAGTGTTACGGGCATACATAATGTTAGAGTACAATAGAGTACCATAGTGTCAGAGGCATAGGAAGAGGATGTCACAAACTTTAGTATGGACATCATTATCAAATATAATGCAAATTATAAAATAGTTAGGATATGCGTGGGATGGGCAAGTTCATTATAATAATATCATTATATTAGGGTTGGGAACAATGACCAATATGTAAACCTTGTCACGGGTATAGGCACAGTAATCAGAATGTGCGTGGGATCATAACGAACATTACGATAGGACAGTATAGTCAATAAGACATATATATATTTATATTTATATATATATATGTATATGTATATGTACGTTAGGAATAAAACTATATATGTGAAATCACACATCTTATGATTCACACGAAAACGCACCATTAACCATATCCTGGAAAAGATAGATTAGAATATACTAAAATATACTAGACCACAGAGACCACATCCTGGATCTCTGCGTCAGCGGATATGAATTATTGTGAGATATCACACACACTCCTTTGATTCATTGTAGAGGTCGGGTATATAAGGAACCCGGGAACAGACCCATTTTCAGATGTGTTTTTAGTCTTGTTATGTATGCACCTTCACGCTACTTTATTTTATAATTATTTTGGACTTAGAATAATTTTATATGTGAATTAAATATTGGACTTAGAATTATTTTAATAAAGTTATATTTAATAAAGTCTAGAGTTCATTATTTCATATTATTTAAATTATCTAACATTGATTGAGCAACTGTCACTTGAGGACTCTTCTCTCGTTGCACTGTCCGGTACTCCCATACCGGCACGCAACAGTAGTGGGAATTTCTGATCTGACCGTTGGGCTAGTCATTTTTAGATTCTGAACGGAGTGAAGAATGTATTGATTTTACAATGATGTGTGTTTTTTTTTTTTTTTTTTTTTTTTTTTTTGTGTCTGTCGACACATTTTTTGGCAGTAAAAATGCTTCGATTTGCTTATGTAGCAACTTTTCTGAAAGGAAAGTGAATCTAGTTGGTACTTTGGGAGGTCAAAAGTAAAAAATTTTCAATATTTTTTAAATGCGACGAAAAAACCCTAAAAAAATGAGGGAAAAACGGGAGTTTTTACGCAAAACCAGTTTTCGACATACTCAAATTTTTTATTTTGCTATAACTCAAAAACTAATCTATGTAAATACTTGAAATTTTCACCAAATGTTAAGATTAGCGTTCTCTATACACCGTTAAATTTTCAAAGTATTTTGACTTTTATTGATCTATTTATAGACAATTGAAATTTTCAATTCTTTTAATTTTTTTTTTTTTTAAATAACGATAAAATTTTTTTGGCCGGCCAGAAAATCTTGAAAATTTAATACAAGGTTTCTTATAAATTGATCCTTAACTGATAAAATAAAATCTAAAATCGTAAGTCACAATTTTTTTTATAAGTGCTCAAAGTTCCAATTTATACGAAATATGTAAAAATTGCGAAAATTTGCAAGTTATTTTGTAGATAAAAATTCATAAAATTTTTTCTGTTCATACTTAAGGTTCAAAATTTTTACACTAGGTTATCTATAAGATATTCTTCAAAACTCTTTAAAAAAATTTCTACCGGACTAAGAGGAAAAAATTGTATCACTGTTTGAAATTTAAATATTTACGAAATTGCATAAAATAGCGATTTATTCTCAAACGATTTTAAATATTTTTTATAATTCAAAAAGTATAAGTCGCAGATTTTTGAAATTTCTACCAGCTGTTAAGATTGGTATTTCCTTTATGTCATATTTTTTTCAAAATATTATATTGATTTTTAAGCCACTTATAGGCATTTAAAATATTCGATTTTTTTACATTTTTTTTTTATAATCGGTGATAAAAAAAATTTGGCTCGTACAAAATACTTGAAAATTTAATAGAAGATTCCACAGAAGTAGTTTTTAAAGTCATTCAAAAATTATTAAAATCCATAGGCACAATTTTTTTTTATAAGCGTTTGAAGAGCGAATATTGACAAAAAATTACATGAAAAATATAATATACTGTATAATATTCTAGACTGACAAAGATATCGGTTTTTTAAAAATGCTCTAACTCAAAAATGAAAAACCGCAACAACTTGAAATTTTCACCAAATCTTTATATTGACGTTCTCTATACATGGTTAAGATTTCAAAGTATTTTGACATATTTTGACTTATTTATAGACAATTTAAATTTTCGATTTTTGTTAAATTTTTGTTTTTAAACATCTATAAAATTTAATTGGTTGAGCGAAAACTCTTGAAAATTTTATACTAGGTTTATAATAAGTTAAACTTATCGTAACTAAAAAATATCGGTGATCGGTTAACTCAATATTTTTTTATAAGCCCTTAATGCTCAAATTTGTATAAAATGTGTAAAAATCACGATAATTTGCAAGTTATTTTGTAGATAAAAATTCATAAAATTTTTTTGTTCATACTTAAGGTTCAAAATTTTAACGCTAGGTTATCTATGAGCTACTCTTCAAAAATCTTTAAAAAAATTTCTACCGGACTAAGAGGAAAAAATTGTATGACTGTTTGAAATTTAAATATTTACGAAATTGCATAAAATAGCGATTTATTCTCAGACGATTTTAAATATTTGTTATAATTCAAAAAGTATAAGTCGCAGATTTTTGAAATTTCTACCAGCTGTTAAGATTGGTATTTCTTTTATGCGATATTTTTTTTCAAAATATTATATTGATTTTTAAGCCACTTATAGTTATTTAAAATATTCGATTTTTTTACATTTTATTTTTATAATCGGTGATAAAAAAAATTTGGCTTCTACAAAATACTTGAAAATTTAATCGAAGATTCCACAGAAGTAGTTCTTAATGTCATTCAAAAATTATTAAAATCCATAGGCACAATTTTTTTTTATAAGCGTTTGAACATCGAATATTGACATAAAATTACATGTAAAATATAATATAATGTAGAATGTTCTAGACTGACAAATGATATCGGTTTTTTTAAAATGCCCTAACTCAAAAACGAAAAACCGCAACAACTTGAAATTATCATTAAATCTTTATATTGACGTTTTCTATACATGGTTAAAATTTCAAAGTATTTTGACATATTTTGACTTATTTATAGACAATTTAAATTTTGGGTTTTTCTAAATTTTTCGTTTAAAAATAAAATATACTTATATAATATTTATAAATAACATTGTATTATATTCTAGACTAACATATGAACTCCGTTCAGAATCGTTATTCGTATACAATGATATCTATCATTGCATTCAAATTTAACAAATCCATTATAATAATGACCTATCCTATAAGCGAGGTGCACTCCACCCCTAACTGTACAGCAGAGCGAGGCCCATCCGGTTCTTTTTTATTTTGTCGTTTAGGTGTTTTTAAAAATAGAGCTTCTATCGGGCCTTTACTCCTAGTCACTATTTGAGGTGGACTAATTAATAAATTATTTTCGAGTTCTTTAATTCTATTCTCTCTTTTTAATTGTTCCTCTTTTATGCTTAAATCGTTTGGTGTTACGTTTAAACTGGGTGTGCCTTCTGTCGAGTTTTTAGTTGGTGATTGCTCTAGATTTGCAAGTTCTAGAGGAAACGTATCGCTAATATATAGTATAGTCGTTTTCATGCATATGAGTTGTAATATTGTTTATGTTAGTTTAACATAATAAATTTGAGATTTCAATAATAATAAATAAGTTTCAATAATAATTCACAAATAATAATTTTTCAAAAATAGAATTTAATAATTCTCAATTATAACATCAATAAACTTCTCAGTAATAAGTTTAATGCAATAAATTCTCCAATAATAAACTTTCTCAATAATAATCTCTTCCGATAATATTTTATATATTATATAAGCCTTCTTTCAGTAATACTTTCAATAATGGTTTTCAATAAATTTCAATAATAATTTTCAATAATAAATCTCAAACACAATAATGAATCTCTTCCGATAATATTTTATATATTATATAAGCCTTCTTTCAGTTAAACTTTCAATTATGATTCTCAATAAATCTCAATAATAATTCTCAATAATAAATCTCAATAATAATTCTCAATAATAAATCTCAATAATAAATCTCAATAATGATTTTCAATAAATCTCAATAATAATTTTATTACAACTCATATGTATTATTAAAATAGGTTAACCTGGTATGATGTTATGTGTATACACAGTCTTGATTTGTTATATTTTATAATTATAATCGTATGCTTACGCCAAGATGACTCGTGGAGTTGTCATATTTTAAGGATGTAAGTAAGTGTTGATGGAAGTTGAGTGTTGATTGAAGTTGAGTGTTGATTTCGCAAAGAAAAGTGATCAATTTTCCTTTAATGAAATTGACTCAAGATTCCAATGAACGATGTTCGGAATACCGACTGCGCCACTGTTACGTGGTTTATCTTACCGATATAAAATTCTACCGACTGCGCCACTGTTACGTGGTACCCAATGAAAACAGATACCTATCGTAATGATGAATGTTTCGGGATGGAATGAAGTGATTTTAAATCATTTAATACTTTGCAAAACTCTTTAATAAAATTAAGTAAATGGCTTATACAGAACATACAGTTATTAATTATTAAATAGTGCACAATAACAATATCGAAGACAAAACTCGGAAGGGCTTGCACTGATAGCTAGACACGTCTGATTGTTGGTGGTGAAACGGAGCCTTTATATACTCTGTTTGATTTTGTTTTTGTTAGTTAATTGTTTTGTTTTCGCCACCTGGTTGCCCTTGGCCTTGATCGTCAAATTCGAATGATAACGTTGTTTGCGGTTGTTCGTGATTTGTAATTCGCACGTGGCTTCTTCTCTGTATCCATTTCACAATTTGTTCATGGTCGTGTGATGAAATATAAGGATATGTATTACATTGATTTGGTACTTATGACCGTGGCTTAGCTTTACATTACAATTATGTGTGCAATAGTTATTTATATAATTTGGAAGTATAACATTTTTATCCTCGTATGACTCGGGAATATGCGTATTAATATATGCATATTACAGATTGAAATCAAATGCTTATGAGTTCTTTTATTGCAAACAAGACTATAAAAATTGAAATGGACAAGAAGAAACTACTGTTTGCTTGTGTTGAACTAATAACAGTGAATGGAAGACTACAGTGATGTAATTACGGGGGTGGGGGGGGATTTGGGTGTCGTATCCCCCCCATGACCCTGTTTTTTTTTTAATCGTCAAACACATTTGACGATTTATGTACTTATTTTGTACTTATTTTATTACGGTATATTTTATAAATATATCAAAAATCACCCGAATTCCATAATGTTATATTATTATCTAACAATATTACAGCCGCTAAAAATAACTGATGGATTTTCCACATAATCGGTTTATCGGAATGTCGGAATGTTTTAATGTACCTACATATTATGTTATTATTTATTTTAATGTATACAATATTGTATACTTGTATTGAGAAGTGCTTATTGCTTACATGATATAAAAAAAAATTGAGGAGGGGGGGTAGTTGGTGAAATGTACAAAAATGTTATCCCCCCCACAACCATGACTAAATTACGCCACTGGAAGACCAATGTGCCTAATGCAAGATTCTGGTTTTCAAAAAATAATAAATCCAATACTTAAAGCCTTTGAACCTCATTGTAAATGCTTTTAATTGCTTAGCAAAATATCTAATAATATATCTAAACCTTTGAAATATTATGTTGCATATTGTGTAACTTGTTTTAAATTTATATTTTATAGCTATGTCTATAAATCCACAAAATATAAGAAGTCATGTATCTGATACTGTTTTAAAAATAGTTGCTGAAATTTCTGACGATATGAAACATAAGATGGTTTCTTTGAAAGTAGATGGAGTTTCAAGACATAATAAGTCATTTTTGGGAGTAAATGTTCAGTATATGCACAAAGATACATTGACTTTAAAAATTAAAACCATGGCCATTTTCGAGCTTGTTGAACGCCATTTCTCGAAATACCTTAAAGATACAGTAAGATATATAAATATTAATTGAATATTTTTTAATATATTATATTTAATTTATATATTAAATTTTATATTAATATTTATTTAGTATTCAGAGTCTAAAATTGGGAGGCATAAAGGTAATTCATGAACCCCCCAATTTTGAAATTACCACATTCATAATTAATGGCGTTTGTGGTTAATTTGTATTTATGTCTTATTTTGTTAATAATATTTTTAAATATTATTAAATATATGATAATTTTCTGAAGAGTGAAGATGGTAAGGTTGGTGGTAAGATCGTTGTGTAATGCATCATAAGACAAAAAAAAAAATAAGGGGCTTCAGCACCTATATTCTTTTATTAATATTATATTTTGCTAATAATTATTTTATATTCACTTACTTTATTAGTTGCTTAATGTTATAAGTAAATATGGACTAACTAAATATCAAATATATTCAATTACAAGTGATAACGTTGCTTATATGTTAAAAATGACGGATTTAATGATAATCGATCCAGATCAAGAAATAGGTAATTTAATGATTTAGATAATTTTAAAAGTTTAATACCAATCATAATAAATAATGAACTCTGTAAAGGTTAAATATTTGGATATATTATGTTGTTATATTATGTATATAATACTTGATATGAAATATGTTTTTTTAAAATAAAAATTATTTTTCAATTGTACATGAATCAACTGTAGACTTGATAGTGGATAATGAACCAATAGAGCTTGAAAGTAAGGTAATTGATGCTATTTGTCCAGAAGCAATTACTTCAAAAGTAAGATGTGCAGCACACACTTTAAATTTGGCAATTGAAGAGGGACTGAAAATCCCAAGTATCCGTGGTGCTCTTACACTAGCAAGAACAGTAATTAATTTAAAATATTTAACTCATAATTGTTTTATATTAATTAACTAATTTTAGGTTGTTAAGAAATTACGAACTCCAATCTATGCAGAACTACTTAAACAGGAAAATAAAAAACAAGCCATTCGTGATGTGGAAACCCGATGGTCATCTGTGTATGACATGTTATATAGATTACTTGAACTCAAAGATTTCTGTTTGAAATTTCAAGATACCATGAACGATATAAAACTATCTTTACCCGATTGGGATAATATTGAAAAAATGGCAATAAAATTAATATTGTCTATTATTATGTAATATCAATTAATAACCAATTTCAAGTACCTACTCGTATTTATTTGTAAAATGAAATTACAAAAACATAAAATATTTTATTATGTTGCAGGTGGCTTCACTAGAACCTGCAAAAATAGGACTTGTTTCTTTACAAAAAAGTGATATTACCATTGGGGATTTCTTTGCAATTTGGTGGAATATATTATCAAAGTTACAAAAAGTAGATAGTTCATTATCACAAGCAATAGTAATTTCTATGGACCGGAGAAGTAAATTATTGTTTGAAGAATCTATATTTTCTTCGGGTTTGTAATGTTATTGTTCTGTTTTAATATTATCGGAAGTAATATATAGTTTAAAAAATTATAATGTGCAACTTTTATTTCCAGTAATATTTTTAGATCCTTGGTTTCAAATAATGCTGAACATAGAACAAAAGTCAATTGCTAAAAATCACATAAACAAAATATGGAATGCAATGAAACTTACTTCTGAAACAATGGTAAATAATTATTTTAGCGAGAAAACCACCATCGAAGATGATACTAATTGTGAAATAGATGAATTTGAAATATTTTTAAGTTCTCAAAGCAGTACACCGTGCCTTGAGGTGGAAAATAATGATAATCGTTCAATTAGAGTTATAATTGAATAATTTGATAATGTGCTTCGACTTCATCATAAAAGCTGTGTTCTAAAATATTAGTCAGAGAATAAATTATAAAACCAGAATTATTTCAGTTAACACAAGTTGTTCCGTGTACGCAGGTAATAATATAAAATTTATAGCACCTATTGAACAATACTACTTAATGTACATTGTATATGTATATTTTATAATTTTAATGAAAAATGTCTGTGATAGAATCTCAAATGGTTTAAAAGAAAGATTCGACTCTATCGATGAAGCTGCACAAGATTTTTCTTTTTTGGATTGTAAGTTTTTGTTTACTCTGCCAACAATTCAATTAAAAATACATGCTATGGACTTTTATATAAAATATGAAAAAGACATAGATAAAATTGAATTTATTTTAGAGTTGGATAGTTTCACTCAACATGTATTTCAATTAGAAAATAAATTAATAGATGCTCGATCCGATGAAATTTTGAGTTTTATTCTTAAGGCGGTTGGAAGCAGCGTATTTATTTCACGTTTTAGACCTTAAAGCCTGACAAGATTATGCATACTTAAAATCATCATATTTCAATTCTGTAAAAAGATTTGAGTTTATCAACCTTTTTTCTAGGTTAATGTGGAAATCGATTTTTGATATTTGTTTAAAAATTGTCTTTAAATCTTATTTGAGTTTCTCAATTTTTTTTTAATTTTTAGATTTAATTTACTGTCTTTTTTAAGAATGTTAAATAGTTATTCTAAAATCGACTTCCACAATAACCTAGAAAAAAGGTTGATCAACTCAAATCTTTTTACAAAATTGAAATCCGATCATTTGAAGTTGACGTATTTTTGTCAGGCTTTTAAGTCTAAATTTATTAAAATTAGTTTGGTTGTCGGACAAAATATTTTATTTCATTGATTGCAATGACATGTGCATGCGCGTACGAACCATTAATTGTTTCCAAGAAACGTTTAATGCCGGCGCGCAACGTCAGATAACAGCAAACCGATAATACTATATAGATCCCTATATAGACTTATTGTAAACTAAAATAAATATTGTATTATATTTATAATTTGATATATTTACTGTAATGGATTTATACACATACTGTACATGCCGTAGTTATTTAAGCAAAACAATTAAATCTAAAGAGCAAAAGTTAAAAAATTTTATTAAAAAAAAAGAAACTCGAATTATTGATTAAATAAATTGATAAATGTTTAAAATTGTATTCTACATACGTGATAATATTTTCAAAATATTTTAAATCTTTTTGAACTATATAAATATATTTAAAATTTTCGTTTTTGGGTTATTTTTTTTTTCAAATTTTGATATGAAATTTTTCGCTAGCTAAAAAAGTTTGAAAATATAGTAATTTAAAGTTTTTTGTAAATAATTAATTTATCAATTACTAAAGTATATCGAAAAAGTTTACAGTTTATTTTATTTTTTATAAGCATAATATTTTGATGAAAACACAAAAATTTACAAATTATTTGGTAGTTAAAAATATTTAAAAGTTGTTGCATTCATACCAACGATTTGAAAATATAAAAGTTGAATGTAACTCTTTAAATATTTTTTTATAAAGGATTTAAGTTACGTTAAATTTGTTGAAATCATGTACCTAAGCTTTCGCAGTATTTTGTGATTAAAAATGTATAAAAAATTCAATAAGTCGTTTTTAAAAAAAAAAAAAAAAAACATTATAAATTATTTTATACAGGCGACAATTATTGGATACCGAACAAAAAAAATACTTTTTATGGGAATTAGAAATACATTTTGTGCTGTATGTCAAAAAGCTGAATCATACGAAAAAGAAGTTTCTGTTCATAAATGTTGACTATTGTTATTGTATTATTAGATAAAGTTAATTGACTAAAACCGGTTTTGTAAATTGTAATGAATATCGCATCGTTGTACAATATGCGGGTAGTAGTGGTAGAGTGCTGGACACTCACACAAATGTTCATTTACTACTCACACAACAGCAGTACGCAATATCAACTGCTAAACTAAATGCCTATCGTATACTCCTTAGAAGCGGAGCGCTTCCGACCCCCTTAAAAATGGTCTTCAAGATGCATATCCGAACATATATACTGCTTATCAAATATTTCTCACGTTACCCGTGACATCTACATCTTGCGAACGCAATTTTAGTGAACTGAAAATAATAAAATCATATTTAAGATCCACAACAAAACAAAGAAGATTAAATAACCTGTTTATCATATCCATTGAACACGAAATTGCTAAAACAATAAATTATGATGATATAATAAATGAATTTGCTTCAAAAAAAGCAAGAAAAGTAGTATTTTAGTTTATTCATAAAGCATCAATTAATATTTAATTAAATTAAAATGTAAATTTTTAGTTTTATATTAATACATTTTTCTTTTTATGATATACTTTCAAAATTATCCAATGATGAGTATTGTAATATTTTATATTCCATTAAAAATAAACATTTCCACTATACTTATATTAATATATATCTTTATGATGTGAATATTGAATTAACCAATTATTGTTTACCTATTATATTTCTAAATAATTGCTGTATCCGTCCATAATCCGTAATTTTACTCATTTCAGGCGATTTTTTTTTTATGTAACAACCACCTAATTGTAATGTAGAACTTAATTTTACTTGATATGCATAATAATGACTATCAAGACCTACAGTTATTATTTGATTATAAATAAAATATGGTATTTCTAATTCACCAATAAATATTTTACTTATTTTTCCAAAAATACAATTATCTAAATTCACATCTAATACTAATATCATACCAGGCTGGTATGATATTCCTTTATAATCCAACCACGATACATATGATTTTAATTCAGTAGGAATTTTATTTAAAAAAATTGATGGCAATTCTTCAGTTGGAGTAATTATAAAAGTTTTGGCCATTCTTAAATCTGGTCCTAAACCAGACATAGTCAAATATCGACTTGCCATTTGCAGTTGAATCTTAATTGCAAGAGTGTGACCAAGATTGATTCTACAAGGAATTGAATTTGCAAAAGCTTTTAATACCTTATGCTTTGCTTCAAATCTAATTGAAGAAGTCAATATTAATGGTCCATTTTTAATTAAAAGTCCTCCATAATGAGTTAATAAGTGAAATTTAGGTTTAAGAGTACTTCCAGATAATAATAAATAAAGTCTATTATGTTCAGCCACTATTTGGTCCAATAGATGAGAACATTCAGATTGAATTGTTCTTGCGCAGCATAAATCAATAATTTTTCGTAACTCTATATACAATTTCCAAACAGGAGTTTCAATAGGAACTAATTCACCAACAATTAATGCAAAATACCTCACAAGACAAAGCATTTCAGAAGATGACATAGTTATGTATCCTTTATTTAAATGATTTTGGTTAATTGGGGGAGGTGAATTTTTTTTTTCTGTAACTCCATATTCAAATAATAATATGCGATCATTTGAACTGTCCAAGGTTATATACTTATCATTTATTAATTGTGTGATTTTAATAGCCATATCATAACGAGCAACTCCCTCTGTTACATCGTGCATAAAATCGCATACACTATTAGTTATTACATGATAATTTGGAATAGCATTAAACACACAAAGTTCATTTACACCTGTTTTAGATACATTGGCCTGAAGAACATCTAATTTATAGTTTTCTTCATTTCTAAGTAATTCAGGACATTCTAAAAGCATCTTTTGAAGGCTTGTTTTAGGAGAGCGACAAATTCTACAACAATAATTGGCTGAAAAACTTGCCATAAAGCCTAATATAGAATTAAGACCCAAATTGTCACCCAAGACTAATCCAAGAACAAAATATACTCTAATAATATTGGAATTAACTGTAATAGTTATTCCATTTTCTTGTAAGTCAATTAAATCATTTATCAGAGAAGCGAATATAGTTTTATTATCATATTTTGAATTTCCTAGATCTGAAGAGTGAAATAAGAATGCAGGAAATATATTGTCTAATGTTGATAAATATTCTGGGGGGAAAGCAGGAATTGTATAATATACACAGCCCATTTTGTGAATACCAGAGTGTGATCCTAATGGGTTTCCTATTTCAACATCATCATAATACAAGAATAAGGGAAAAACAATTTTGTTACTAAATTTAAGTTTGATTGATTTCCAAGTAGTACCATTTAGAAATGATGAAAGTACTTGATTTTGATTAGTAGAAGCTTCAGTATACTGAAAAGCAGTTTCATAAACACCAGGAAATTCAAACAATAATTTAGGATTTTTTTTAATTGATAGTAAATGTCCTTGGTACCATTATTTGTCGATCTATCCCTAAAATATTCTTTTTTTCAATTACGTGACCTATCACTATTGTTTTGGGTTTAAAAAACAAATTATTAGCCTCAAAAAATTTAAATCTCTGATATTTAGTTTTGAAATTGAAAAAAGGATCAGCTAAAGTATCAAATAAATTATTTATCTCATTTTTTTCAGATATACTGCACCCTTTTAAATGAATTATTACCATGTTTTTTAAAAATAAAACTACATCACTAGAAAATAAATCTGATACTCCATCTATTATTTCCTGCATTAGTGTCTCAGTTATGGTAGGTTTTTTATATAAATTGGTGATAAATTGTAATACACTTTTAGCAATAATATTTTTAAAAGATGTATTTGAATTGTTTAAGGTAACTACAGAACTATTTATTTGATTTTGCTCGTGTTCAGATAAATGATTATCAATGGTATCAGATGATTCTAATACTGAAATACCTAAATTATTTATTTCATTACAGGTGGTAGTTACTGGAGAAGTATGAAATTTCATTAAATGTTTTCTAAATTTATCAGACCCTCGAACATCTGTCACACACCAGTCTTGCCTACATGTATATAATGAGTACCTACCATAGTGATGATATATTTTTAAATGTAAAATAAGTTGGTTAATTGTAAGACATTTTAATGAACAGATGGAACATAAATACATAATAAATTTTATTTAAACTTAATAAAATTTAAAAAATAATAATAGTAATAATATACTAATTTTTATAAGATTGTTTAAGCCCTGTGTATATAATATGTTAAGAATTCCCTATTCTTAAATAATAAAAATGAAATTAAAATCAAAATATAAAAGGTAATGATTATGAATTAAGATTAGCTGTGACAGAAGTAGTTATAGAAGTTGACTTATCATATTTGGCGAACAATTTAAATAATTGTTGTTGAATTATAAGCCAAGAGTCATAACATTCCACAGGATAAGCACAATTAAATACAAAATATGACTTAAAACAAATTTTAAGTGCTTTTAAAGGACAGTCAAAACACCATAACTTTTCATTTACCCTGATATAACAAGAATCAATGGAGTTGAAATCTTTTCCAACAAAGATTATATAAGGCTGGATTGTAGCTCCATATTGACTATATTTTAAACGTCTCTTATTAATATCTTCTTGAAGACCAATCAGATTCTAAATAAATTCAACATTAATATTAGGATGCATTTATTTATAAACTAATTTTAAATCAGAAACTTACAGTGCAAAAAATAAGTGAATGCAGAAGAAGATTCTAATAATGAAGGCTTCCAATATTTATTTTTTCCAGTTAGTAAAATATTTTTCATCAATGTTTTAGTTGGAATCAGTAAGGTACTAAAAGTAATTTAAAACATTTACTGTTCTTAAATCTAAAATAATAATAATTACAAAAACTAATAAAACAAAATATGCAATAATACTAACAATAATAATAATACAATGATACCCAATCATAATATTAAACATAATAAGCTCAAATCATGATTTTTGATAATGCAGAGCATTTTACAATTTTATAAGCTTTAAACATGTTTATAGGGCGTACTTAAATACATTTTAAAAAGCTAGTTGGACTTAGTTGATTATAGAACATCACAGATTTTTATCCAATATTGTATACACAATATGAATCTCAAAAAATGTGGACTTAAAACTGTATTGTGTGAATAGGGATTAGCACTTTATTAATTTTACAACTTAAAAATGAGTTAGCTTTCCCAAGATTGGTCCAAAAATAGTTGTTTTTATATTATACTCACTACCATTGAGTTCAGCTGAATCCAAATTTGACAATAAATTAGAAGCATATTTATCCTTAATACTGCTTCTTCTTATTTTCAATAGTTTAGTCGAGAACACTTCCCAACTGTTTACAAAACAATTAAAATCTTTGAATAAATCATGTGATTCTGGATATCCAACACAAAAGTCTTCAACAATCTGTTCAAAATAATAATAATTTAAATTATAAATATAAATAAATAAATAAATAAATATAATATACAATGTGAACCTATGACATACAAATTTTGTAATTAATGATTTACCATCACAAAATAGTGTTTTACTATTTAAAAGTTAAAGTTCAACTTTTTTTTAGTTATTTTAGTTTATTATAATTATATGTACAATAAAATGATATACAATATTTATTATATCAATAAGTTTATTACGGTACCTCAGATTATTCTGTGGTTGTACAATTTTTTATTATCTCTTTACAGGCTACACTGATATCCCAACAGGTGTTGCAAATCTATCCCCATAAGAACCCGTGTAAATCGAAAAAAGTGAGCCTTCTGGTTATTCTGTGATAAAGGTCCAAAGGACAACCGCTACTCCTGACTCCTAGAGGGCGACGTCGGGAACCACTGCTACCAACCGGTCTACCGCAATGTACAGTAATTGGGACGACGGAGGGCCCGTATCGAGAGCGAAGTTGGCACCACTGGCGGACGCGACGCTCACGACGAACCGGCTTGTACTAACGTGGAAACCACGTGAACAACGACAGAACAGAGTTTGAATGCGAACCGAAAACTAGATGGCTTACGGGAAACGCACTTGAAGGGGGACTATCTAACGCACGCACAACCGAATTCGTTAAACACGTGCACGGTGATGGCCCAATATCACTGTCCACCAATCGACCGACGCGATAATTGGGGGGTAAGGACGCACTGCAACGAAAGTGACCACGAGGTCGGCAATATCTAAAATTGACGCGTTGTCACTAGACGCGGTGACACAAACACACACGCGCGATCGACCAACGGTCGAAGATCAAACGTACAACAAACGAAAGTCACGTACCATAAAAGGGAAATCGGCGTTAGGGACAATACACACGGCGACCGAAAATAGGAAGGACCGGACCGCGTAGTCGCGACAGTTCTCAGTCAGCCCAAGCGCGAACCAGAGATGATGCAGCCGATTTTCAACACACGACCAATACGATCGACGACCGCCCAGCGAGCCACCGGCGTGAACGAAGGGTGGGGGGTGCCGAAGTTGGTCTTCGTAAATTTTCGAGGTTCGTCGCGATGGTGCACAAACACACAGGGTTCACATAAAATCGGACAAATACTAACAACTAAACATTCAGGCCACAACTTAAAACGACGGAAGATGGCTGGTAACTGCAAATGACTGGAATGGAACTCTCTTGAAGACCTGGGTGGCCTCTCACACACCACCTGGTGCTGGCGGACTTACGCGGAAGGTGATGGAATGCCCACGTAACAGGTAGATAAAATCTAAATAGAAAATAAAAACTCACGGCGACATAAAATACATGACAGCAAATTCACGATGACGACGATGTTGGTAACAAGAAGATTCAATCACGCAGTATAATTTTATAAATTTAGAGTTTATTCTGGTAACTAAATTTAAACCACAAATTTGCCACAATGGCGAATAATAATTAATAATAATAAAATAGCCGCAATGGCGTACAGAAAAACGATATGTGTTGCTGTAAGAGCGAACGACGAACGACAGAGAAAAAATTAATACACGTAATATAATAATAATAATAAGATTAGAAACAGGTAATTAAAATTCACATACACAACGGACGGAGACATGGAAACAGATAAGGAATGGTCGCCGCCGTCGTGCTCATTTGCCTATCGCATGAGTATAACAATAATACGTGGTGGCGTAAACATCACCGCCCACTTTGAAGGGATTCCTTCAAGACGTTGGTAATGGACATAGTTTGACTGCAGGACGGGTTAGACTGCCAGCCATGGTGTCCACAGTTGCAACACAAACGACTCCATCTGTTCCGGAATTTAGAGTGCGGATCCTGCCAAGTTTCCACTGTAACGGGTGTGAGGCTTCTCTGATCAACACCAGTTCACCTTTTTTCAAATTGTCCTGTGTGGTAAACCATTTTGAGCGACTTTGCAATGTCGAAAGATATTCGTTTTTCCACCTCACCCAGAAATGTCGATGAATATCTGTTGTCAGTCGCCAGCGTTGCAATTTGGATAAAGGTACATTCTCCAGATTCGGTTCGGGAAGTGAAGTCGATAGCTCGAGGGTAAGGAAGTGACTGGGTGTAAGAGCTTCAAAATCAGTGGGATCGTCACTCAATGGGCACAAAGGATGCGAATTTAAAGTTGCCTCGATTTGTGTCAACAGAGTACTCATTTCTTCACAAGTCAACCGATGACTGCCTATTGTTTGAAAAATTAGTGCTTTGGTCGACTTCACTCCGGCTTC